>CM070842.1:4672994-4890494 GCA_036326025.1 Chrosomus eos
AGCCCAATTTTAAAAAAAAACTTTGGATAAAGGCAAAAAAAATTCACATATACAGAAACTTTTAAGATTTTTTAAATTTTTTTTAAAATCACTTTTGAAAAAAAGGTGGCCCCCCAAATTTTTTCCAAAATTGTATTTTATGTGGTCAGAGTGAGGGGGACAATGACACATAAAAATTTTTGGTTTTAAAAAATTTAAAGGCTTTGGCAGAGAAAAAGGGACTTAATAGTCATTTTGGCAGCATGCCTCAACTTTGCGCTGCGCAAATACAAAACGGTTTCGTAAAATTCGACACAAAAACCCATAATTTTTGTCGGAACGGCCCCTTGGGAAAATTGAAAACGATTCGTTTTTGGTAAAATCAAAAAAAAACGGTCTAGGAAAAAATTTCCCGAAAAAGTAGGTTTTGACTGAAAATCAAGTGGGGGACGGAAGTTGGGTTTAAAATAAGGAAAAGGGGGGATCTATGTTTCCTTTTGACCAAAAATTAATTTAAGCCCAGGGGCATTTCAACAGGCAGATTTTTTAAAAATTTTTATTACCCTTTTTTGGGAAATTTTTCTTTATAATTTTTGACCACTAGGGGGTGCTTTTTTTCGAAACTTTTTTAAAGTTTCATTCGGGGCCATCGAAATGAGGGACCCAAAACCGGTTTTTCGTAAAAATCCGTTTAAACTTTCAAAAAACAGCTTTTTTAGCAAAAAATTTTCAAATTGGGACAAAAAAAATGGCCGATCGGGGAAAAAAATTGGATATAAAAAGTCGACTCGGTAGGACGCCCTAAAATCAACGAGGCCACTTTTTTTGTTTTTTGGGAAACAAACCTTTCAGGATTTTATGAGCAAAAATTTCCTTTTTTTCTTATCTTTTAAACCAGTAGGGGGGCGTGCGCCAAAAACCCCTCCCTGTTCCCTCATTTTCATGCTTGGGGTTGACTTGTACCAATTTTTGGTCTGAATCGTTTAAAAGCTTTGGGCGGAGATACACCCTTAAGTTTTTTTTCCGCAAGCTCTACTTTTAAAAAATTTTTTTGGCCCCTCATTAAAAAATTTTAAGCAAAATCAACTTAAATTTTCCATAACTTTTTGTCCCCACTGTCTGAAAAATGATTTTGGTGAAATTTTGGGGGAAAATGGGAAGCTTTCCCCTAGGGGATTCGAAAAAGTAGGTTTTTTGAAAATTAAAAGGGCGGGAAAAATTTGCATGAGGGGGAAATGACGTCATGGGTGCAATCAAATTCTAGACTCGGAAATTCAGAGGAAAAAAAAAATTTTTAAAGGGCCTTAGGGAAATCAAAAGTTATTAAATAAATTTTATGAAATTTTGGGGCCCTTTTGGTGGCGCTAGGGGGAATAGTTGGGAGACACCAAATTGGTGTACTTAATGAGGGGGCCCTGTCCTCTATCAAATTTGAAACCCCAAAAAAAACTTTCCCGGACAGGGTTTCCAAAGGGGCCCTTCCCATAGACCCCCAGTCGGAAAAAGGGAAGAATAAAAATAAAAATAAAAAAATAAAAAAACCCGGGAACGATAAAAATAGGTCCTCCGCCCCTTCGGTGCTTGGCCCTAAATATAGCTGCAAGCAGCAAAAACCCGGGGGGCCCAAGCGCAAAGAAGAGAAAAACATCCCCAAAAAGTGTCAGACCAACTGCAGCAAGGAGAAAATTTAAGACTTTTAAAGTTTAATTTAGGCAAAATTTTTTAAAAAAATCACACTAATTAACTAAAAAAAATGGAAGGGTTTAAATCATTTTTTGACCAATAGGTGGCGATTACAAAAACGTTGTGATGGGGTTCGAGTCGGGTGAAAAATAACAAACCTTAAGCCAAAATGGCTTTAAAAATTTACCAGATTTCTTCAAAAGTTTTTTTGGGGAAATTATGTTATAACTTTTGCCCAAAAAAGGTGGCGCTTGTCTCGAAATGGTTGGTACCTTCGGGGGCTTTGGTCCCTGATGGCACAGGGTGATTTTTGTAATGTTCCCCAAATGCTTTCGTTAGAATAGCATTTTATTTTTCTATTATCGCCACCAATGGGCAAAAATTCCCCATTTTTTTTATGTGACCCATAGTGACCCCCTTTCCAAGTGTGTTTTAAAATTTGGGGAAAAATATCTCATTTATTTTTTTGGGGGTTATATACTTTTAAGTGTAAAAACAAAAAAAAAAATGACTGCCCATAAATTTGATTGGTTTTACTCCCCCTTACAAATCAATTTTTCCCCATTTGGGCATTACGTTTAGCCTTTTCGCCCTTATGTTTCCCCAAATTTTCTAAAGGGTGGTTTTCGTCTCGATCGGAAAAGCGGTTTCGAAAGAAAAGCCAAAGGGTTTTTTCCCCCGCGCTAAATCGCAACGCTACAAAAAACCTTTTAAGACAAAACCCCAGCATTTTTTGGCATCGTTGGCCTCCAAACGATTCGGGAAAACCAAAAAAAAGAGACTTCGTGAAAATAAAGTAAAACCACCCCCAAAAGTTATAAGCATTTGAAAAAAAAAAAATTCCCCACTAGGTGGCGCTTTTTCAAAAAAAATTCAGGCTCTTTTTCAGGGCATCGTACTGATGACCCATCCCGATTTCGTAACAATTCGTTCTTTCGTTCAAAAAAAACAGTTTTTTAAGCACAAAATTTTCAAAATGGCCGACAGACAAAATGGCCGAAAAGGAAAAAATTGGATATCAGTCCGACTCGGCATGCCCGCCCTGAATCTAACAAACCCAATTTTTAATTATTTTTGGACAAACTGTTCAGTAGTTAGGGGCAAAAAATAAAATTTTTCGTATCCTGGCCCAGTAGGTGGCGCTGCCCCAAAAAACGCAAATGTACTTCGGGTAAGCTTGTAATGCATGTACCAATTTTTGGTTTTTTTTCGTAAAGCGTTGGGGGAAGATACAGCCTTGTTTTCTTTTTTCCCGCAAGGCGCTACTTAAAATTAATTTGCGGGGTTTATTCGAGAAAAATTTGAAAAGGGGTTTTTATGAAATTCCATAACTTTTTTTCAAACGGCCCTGGAATGATCGGGTTAAATTTTTGGGGTTGAAATGGGAACAAAGGGCCCTAGGGGGATTTCAAAAAAAAGTAGTTTTTTCGGAAAATTTAAAAATTTGGGGGAAAATTGTCGTGAGGGAAAATGACGTCATAGGGTTGCAACCCAAACCCGGCATGAAAAAAGGGAATAAGAGGACAAAGGGAAATTTTGTGATTCTACCCCATTATTTTCAAAAGTTTAAGCAAACTTGAGAAAAATTCTTTGGAAAAGGTTGGGGGCGCTAGATTTTTGAGTTGGGGGACTAAAAATTTTGCTCTGGTGATTTTTCCCAATTTGTCCTCTATCGGGTGTACCAAATTTCATAACTTTCCCGCAAAGGGTTCTAGGGGCTGCCATAACCCCCAGTCGGAAAAAGAAGCAGAAAATAATAAATATAGCTGAAAAGCACCCAAAAACCCGGGGGGCCAAGCGCAAAAAAGACGCCCGAAAACCAACATTTTGTAGACCAACTGCAGCAAGGAGAATTTAAGACTTTTAAAAAAGAAAAATTTAGGCAAAAGGGGTTTAAAAAAAAAATCACACAAATTTAAAACAAAAAAATGTGATTTAATGGATTTCACTTTTGCCCAAATAGGTGGGTATTTTCAAAAAAGGGTTGGATGGTCAAGTCGGGGGTGAAAAATGAAAAACCCTTAAAAAACCAGTGGCTTTAAAAATCCGCAGTTTTCTTAAAAAGGTTTTTAAAAATTTAAATGTTTTTAATTTTTGACCAAAAGGGGGCGCTGTCTCGAAATGTGTTGAGTACCTTCGGGGCATGGGCTGATGGCACATCGAGTTTTGTAATGTTGCCCCCAAATTTCATTCGTTAAGAATGCATGTTACGTTCTTTTATAGCGCCCCCAATGGGCTCAACCCCAAACCATTTTTTTTATGTGACCTCATAGTGAGCCCATAAAAGGGTTTTGTGAAAAATTTTGGGTTTGAAAATTTTCTATTTATTTTTGGGGTTTATATACATTTATTGTATAAACAATAAAAAATGACGACACGTGACTTTGATTGGATTTTACAAACCCTTACTTTCAATATTTTCGCATTTGGGCATTACGTTTAGCCTATCGACCAATTTTTCCAAAAACTTCTGACGGTGGTTTTTTCTCGATCGACAAGCGGTTTCGAAAAATATACCCAATGTTTTTTTGCGCTAAATCGCAACGCTACAAAAACCGTAAAGACGAAACCCAGCATTTTTGGGCATCTTTTGGACTGGGAAACGATTCAGGAAACTCAAAAAGATTGACTCTCGTGAAAATAAGTCAACCAAAAAACCCAAAGTTTTAAGCATTTAAAAAAAAAAAATTCACCACTAGGTGGCCCCTTGTTTCGAAAATTTCAGGCTTTTTCGGGCATCGACTAAAGGGACCCATCCCGGGGTTTCGTAAAAATTTCCCCTTTTTTAAAAGCGTTCAAAAAATACAGCTTTTTGCCCCTTAATCCCAAAAGGGCCGACAGACAAAAAGGCCCCGGAGGGGGAAAAAATTTGGATACAGTCGACTCGGCATGACCCCTAAAAATCTAACGAGCCCAATTTTATTTTTTTTTTGGGAAAAAACTGTTCAGTATTTTAATAAAGCAAAAATAGAAATTTTTCGAATCTTTTGGACCATAGGGGGCGCTGCCCCAAAAAAGCAGAATTTTAAGCTTCGGAAAATGCTTGTAATGACATGAAAACCAATTTTGGGTTTGGAATACGAAAAAGCGTTGGGGGAGAACAGCCTTGTTCTTTTTTCGAAAGGGCGCTATTTAAAAATTTTAATTTGCGTGGTATTCGTAAAAACTTGAAAGCGTTTTTATGAATTCCTAACTTTTTGTCACAGGGTTTGGAGTTTGTTTGGGTTTAATTTTTTGGGGGAAATGGGAAAACACCCCCCTAGGGGGAGTTCGAAAAAGTACTTTTTCGGAAAATTAAAAATGGGGGAAAAATTTTCGGGGACGGGAAAAATTAAACCCCATTTTTTGCAATCAAAATTCGGCAGGACCAAGGAATAAGGAAAAAGGATTTGTGTTTCTACCCATTAGGGTTTAAAAAGTTATAAGCTTTAAACCCATGAGTAAATCTTTGGACATTTGGGTGGCCCTAGAGGGTTTGGATTTTGGAGACCCCAAAATTTTGCTCGGTGACTTTTCAACTTCCTCTTCATTTTCCCAAAAATTTTCATAACTTTCCCCCCAAAGGGTTCAAGGGGCTCCATAGACGCCCCTGGGGAAGAAGAAGCAGAATAATAATAATAATAAAAATTAATAATAAAACCGGAAAAACAATACAATAGGTGCCCCGCCCCTTCGGTTTTGGGCCCCTAATAAAAAATAATAAATTTTAAAACCCGGAAACCCAGTTTACAATGGGTTGCCCCCCCGCACCTTGGGTGTTTGGGGCCCAAAATTTAAAAAGGGAAGGGGAAAATAAAAAATGGGTGCCCCCACCTTCGGTGCTTGGCCCCTAAATATGCGCAAGCACCCATTAAAGGGGCCCAAACATTTAGAAAAACGATAAGACATCCCCAACATGGTAAAGTGTCAGACCAACGAAAAAAATAAAATTTTTTAAAGCTTTTTTAAGGGGGAATTTCGGCAAATGGTCAAAAAATCATGCAAAAAGTAACTTATGAAGGGTTTTAAGGGGTTTAAATCATTTTCGACCAATAGGTGGCCCCAGTTATGAACCCCGATGGGGTTGTGGCGAGTGAAGTGACAAGGACACAAAAAAAATTTTTAGTTGCCCAAATGTCGAGACATTGCAGGATAAAAACCCCTTTAATAGCCCTTTTTGGCGCATGCCTCAACTTTGCTGCTGCGGTATACGAAAAGGGTTTTTGCCCTATCGACACGAAATCCAAAATTTTTTTGGTTTGGGGAAACGGCCCGGGGAAATGTTATTCAAAATTTTTTTTGGTTTGAAAATGGGAAAAAAACGGCTGGGAGGAGTTCGAAAAAGTAGGTTTTGACTGAAAATCAAGATGGCGGACAGGAAGTTCGGCCAAAAAAGGGAAAACCCTTGGTATCTATGTTCTCCCCTTGCCCCAAAGGGAAAATCTATTAAGACCGGTGGCATTTCAACAGGCAGATTTATTCAAAAGTTTTTAAAGCCTTTTGGGAAATTTTATTATAACTTTTGCCCACAAGGGGGCGCTTTTTCGAATTTTTTTTTTAGTACCTTCGGGGGGATGGTGTTTTTTGGACATTCTGAGTTTTTTTAAAATTTACATCAATGCATTTTTTTTTAGTATGGGCATTTTTTTTTCACAAAACCTTTTGGGAAGTAAAAAGGGGAATTTCATGTTTTTTTTCCTATTATAGGCCACCAAGAGGCTCAGTCCAAAATTTTTTTTTTAAGTTTCCTAAGAGTGAGCCCATACTTTATGTGTGGCCCAATTTTTTGGTAAAAAATATCTAAATTTCATTTCCAGGGGTTATGGGACACTTATATAAAAAAAAACACGTAAAAAATGACGGGAACTTTTGGATTTTTGTTTGTTTTTTACTCCCCCTTACAAATAAATATTTTCGCTTTTTGGGCATTAGCGTATAGCCATCGACCTATTTTTCCAAATTTCTGGGGGTTTGGTTTTTTCGTCTCGATGGGCAAGGGGTTTTCGAAGTTATAGCCAAATGTTTTTTTTTCCGCCTAAATCGAAAACGCAACACAAACCAAAAAAACAAAAACCCACAGCATTTTTTGGTATCTTTGGGGCCCTGGGAAAACGTTTCGGAGCTAAAAAAAGGAATGACTCTCGTGAAAAAATAAGTCGCCCCACACCCAAATTTAATAAGCATTTAAAAAAAAAAAGTTCACCACTAGGTGGCCGCTGTTTCAAAACCCTTTCGGGCTCTTTCGGGGAATCGTACTGTTTGACCCAAAAACCGATTTCGTAAAAATTTCGTTCAGGGTTTCGGGGAAAAAACGCTTTTTCACATAATTAAAAATGGGCCGACAGACAAAAGGGGGCCCGTTTCTGGGAAAATTGGTTATCAGTCGACTCGGTAGGACGCCCTGAATCTAACGGGGCCCAAACTTTTATGATTTTTGAACAAACCGTTCAGGAGTTATGAGCAAAAAAAAAACCCCTTTTTTCATATCCGGACCAAAAGGTGGCGCTGCCCCCGAAAGGGTTCATGTTCCTCAGGCATGCTTGTGATGATTGTACCAATTTTGGTCAAATTTACATAAAGCTTGCGGAGTTTAAACCCTTTAAAGTTTTTTTTTCGAAAGCTCTACGAAAAAATTTTTTTTGCAGTCATTCAAAAATTTTTAAAAGCAAAATAAAACTTGAATTCCTTTAACTTTTTGCCCCCACTGTCTGAAATGATCGGGTTCCCAATTTTGGTGAAAATGGGAGCATCGGCCAGGAGGATTTCGAAAAAGAAACTTTTTCTAAAAATTTCAAGATGGGGGCCCAAAAAAAAATTAAAAGGGAAAAAAATGACGTATAGGGTGCAATCGAATCGCATAAAGCCGGAAACGGGGGAAAAAAAATTTTGTTTGTTGGGGCCTTTGGGTTTTAAAAAGTTTTTTGCATAATAAAAGTAAAAAATTTGGACAGGTGGGGCGCTAGGGGGAAAGATTTTAGAGACCCCAAAAATTGGGGTATTTAATGTTGGGACTGTCCTCTATCAAATTTTAAAACCCAAAAAAACCTTTCCCGCAATCGGTTTTAGGGGCTGCCATAGACCCCCCCAGTGGGGAAAGAAAAAGAATAAATAATAATAAGAACGGGAACAGTTTACAATGGGGTGCCCGCCCCTTTCGGTGCTTGGCCCCTAAATTAGCTAAAAAGCAGAAAAAAGGGGGGCCAAGCGCAAAAAGAGGGCCCAAGACATGCCAACGGGGGTCAAAACCAAACCCCTGCACGGCAAGGAGAAATTTTTAAGGACTTTTAAAAGGGATTTTTGGGAAAAATGGCTTAAAAATCACACAAATTAATTTAAAAATGTGATTTAATGGATTATACTTTTGACCAATAGGTGGCGTAGTTACAAAAAACGATGTGATGTGGTCGGGGTTTGGTGACTTTAAAAAACCTTAAGCCCCGGGGCTTTAAAAATACGCAGATTTCTTCAAAATTTTTTTTTAGAAATTATTTTTATAATTTTTTTGCCCAAAAGGGGGCGTTTTGTCTCGAAATGTGTTGAGAAACCTTGGGGGGGAATGGGGCTGATGGCACATCTGATTTTGAAATTTGTTTGAAACCAAGGGCATTCTTTTAAAAATTTGCATGTTACGTTCTATTTTTGCGCCACCAAAGGCTCAATCCCCCCCTTTTTTTTATGGGACCTCTTTAGTGACCCCTTTCAATTTGTGTGAAAAAATTTGGTGAAAATATCTAAATTTATTTTTGGGATTTAAATATACATTTTTGATATAAACACTAAAAAAGCCCGGGAAACCTTGACTTTGATTGGTTTTTCTCCCCCCTTACTATCAAAATTTTCCCCTTTTGGGCTTAGCGTATAGCCTATGGGCCCAATTTTTCCAAACTTCTGGCCCGGGGGTTTCGCTCGTTTCGGACAAGGGGTTTTTTCGAAGATATAGCCAAATGTTTTTTTTCGCGCAAATCGCAACCAACAAAAACCCTTTAAAGACGAAACCCAGCTTTTTGGGCATCTTTGGGAAATCGGAAACAAACGGGGAACTCAAAAAAAAAGACCTCGTGAAAATAAGTCAACCACAAAACCCCAAATTTAATAAGCATTTGAAAAAAAAAAATTCACCACTAGGTGGCGCTGTTTCAAAAATTCCCCAGGCTTTTTCCCAGGGCATCGGACTGAGGGACCCTACCGATTTTCGAAAACTTTTCGTTCTGCGTTCAAAAAAATTACAGCATTTTAGACAAAATTTAAAAAATTTGGCCGACAGACAAAAGGGCCCCCCCGATAGGGAAAAATTTGGGATATCGTCGATCGGCATGAGGGCCCTGAAACCCTAACAACCCAAATTTTTTATTTTTTTTTGGGACAAACTTTTGGGGTATTTATGAGAAAAAAATAGAAATTTTTTTGTATCTCTGGACCAGTAGGGGGCCCGCTGCGCCAAAACGAAACATGAACTTCAGGCATGTTTTGTAATGACAGTCCCAAAATTTTGGGGTTTAATACAAATTAAAGCTTTTTGCGGAGATACCCCTTTGGGTGTCGGGTTTTTGGGAAAACCCGCTATTTAAAAAAAAAATTTTGCGGGGTTTTCCCGAGAACAATTCAGCTTTTTTTATTTTTTCCAAAAACTTTTTGTCAGCACGCCCTGGAGATGATCTGGTTTTTTTTTGGGTTTGGAATCAGAAAAAAGGCCCTAGGAGGGTTCGAAAAAAGTAGTTTTTTGGGTTAATTACAAAGGGCGAAAAAATTTGTCGTACGGAAAATGACGTCATAGGGTGCAATCGAATCGGCATAAACCGGGGGAAATTTTAAGGGCAAAGGTTTTTGTGTTTTTTGGGCCTTTTAGGGTTTCAAAATTTTTAACCCTTAAACAGGGGAAAAAAAAAATTCTTTGGCAGTTGGTGGCGTTTGAGGGTTTGAGTTGGAGCTCCCAAATTTGTTTGGGGGGACTTTTCGACTGTCCTCTTCGTGTCCCAAAATTTCATAATTTTCCCGGGAAAAACGGTTCTATGGGCTGCCTTTGACCCCCATTTCGGAAGAAGAAGAAAGGAATAATAATAAAATTAAAAAATTTTAACTGAAAAGAAAGCCATTTTTTGGGGGCCCAAGCAGCATAAGACGACAAACATCCCAACATTCCCTTAAAGTGTCAGACCAACTGCAACAATGGCAATTAAAAACATTTAAAAAACAATTTTTGGCAAATGGCTGAAAAATCATAAAAAAACTCTAAAAAAAAAATATAAATTTAAGGGAAAAAAATAAATTTTCGACCAATAGGGGCGCAGTTTAGCAAATTAAATGTGATGGGGGTCGGGGTGAGGTGAAAAGAACCATAAAAAGTTTGGTGTAAAAATTCAAGGCAAAAAAAAGGGAAAAAACATTTAAATGGGTTTTTTGGGCCAGAAAGCCCCCAAATTTGCTGTTTGCGGTTTCAAAAACGGTTTTATCAATCGAAAAGAAATCTATAATTTTTTTATCGGCACTTTTCTGGGATGATACGTTTTCGATTTTGGTGAAAATGGGAAAAAAAAAAAAAAACGGTCTAGGAGGATTCCCAAAAAAAAGTTTTTTTGACTAAAAAATAAAGATGGCGGACGGGAAGTTGGGCCCAAAATAAGGAAA
The DNA here is from genome assembly GCA_036326025.1 of Chrosomus eos. Taxonomy (NCBI): domain Eukaryota; kingdom Metazoa; phylum Chordata; class Actinopteri; order Cypriniformes; family Leuciscidae; genus Chrosomus; species Chrosomus eos. The sequence goes on from CM070842.1 coordinate 4,683,261, forward strand.
ACCGGGTATCTATGTTCTAGTTTAAACCCAAAGGAATCTTTTAAGCCAGGGGCATTTAAACGGGCAGATTTATTAAAAATGTTATTACCCTTTTTTGGGAAATTTTTTTTTTTAAAAATTTTTGACCACAAGGGGGGTTTTTGTTTTTCGAAAAAATTTTTTAGTACCTTCGGGGGAAAGGTGTTGTTGGCACTTTCCCTGGTTTCTTAAAAATTACATCAATGCATTTTTTTTGTATAGCTTTTTTTTTCACAAAAACAAAAATTAAAGGGTCAAGGGGGTTTTTCATGTTTTTTTTCATTATAGCCCCACCAAGGGGCCCCAGCCCCATTTTTTTTTTTTTAAGTGTCCTCAAGTGAGCCCATACGAAATGGGTGTAAATTTTTGGTGAAAAAATCTAAATTCACTTCAGAGTTATAGACACTTTTTATAAAAAAAACACGTAAAAAATGACTGCCACGTGACTTTTTTTGAATTTTACTCCCCCCTTACTATCAAAATTTTTCGCATTGGGCATTAGCGTTTAGCCTACCCGACCTATGTTTCCAAACTTTGGCGGGGTTTCGTCTCGATCGGAAAAACGGTTTTCCCGAAAAAACCCAAAAATTGTTTTTTTTCCCCCCGCGCAAAAATCGAACGTACACAAACCGTAAACAAAAACCCCCAGCATGTTTGGTTTCTTTTGGACTGGGGAAACCGATTCAGGAGCTAAAAAAAGATGCTCTCGTGAAAAAAAGTCGACCACCCCCAAAGTTATAAGCTTTTTGAAAAAAAAAGTTCTCCACTAGGTGGGTGTTTTCGAAACTTCTCGGCCCCCTTTCGGGCATCGAAACGAGGGCCCCCAAAAAACCGGGGGTTTTCGTAACAATTCTTTCCCTTTGCTTTTCAGAAAATACGGGCATTTTTGCACTAATTAAAAAAGGGCCGAAAAGAAAAAAGGGCCCCCGTTTGGGGAAAATTGGTTATCGCCCGACTGGGTATGACCCCCCGAATCTAACGGGGGCCACTTTTATGATTTTTGAAAAAAACCTTTTCAGGAGTTATGGGAAAAATTTAACCTTTTTTCCCATATCTCCGGACCAGTGGTGGGGGCTGCGGGGAAAGGGCTGCATGTTCCCCTCAGGTCATGCTTGTGATAAACTTGTCCCAGTTTGGTCTGAAACGATAAAGCGTTGCGGGATACAGCCCTTAAAGTTTTTTTTCGAAAGCTCAAACGAAAATTTTTTGCCGTTTTTTAAAAATTTATTTTTAAAAAGCGAATAAAAATTTGGGAACCCCAAAACTTTTTTTTCCCCACTGTCTGAAGGGGATCTGGTGAAATTTTTGGTTTAAAAATTCGGGAAATCGGCCTAGGAGGAGTTCGAAAAAGTGGGTTTTTTTTTAAAATTCAAGATGGGGGCCCCAAATTTATAAAGGGAAAAAATGACGTCAAAAGGGTGCAACAAATTGGGCTTTGGGGTTTCAGGAAAAAGGGGGAAAAAATAATTTTGATGATGGGCCCTTTTTTAGGGTTTTTCAAAAGTTTTTTTGCATAAAAAAAGTAAAATTTTTGGAAAGGGTGGGGGCGTAGAGGGAAGGCCCTTAGAGACCCAAAAATTTGGGTTTGTATTAAATGTTGGGACTGTCCTTATCAGAATGTAAAAACCAAAAACCCAATTTTTCCCGAAAAAGGGGTTCTATGGGCTGCCATAACCCCCAGCCCGGAAAAAGAAGAAGAATAATAAAAAATAATAAAAATAAAAACCCGGAAAACAGTTTACTTGGGTGCCCGACCTTCGGTGCTTGGCCCCTAATAAGCCCCGGAACAGTTATTTTTGGTGCCCCCGGGCCCCTTCGGTGTTGGGCCCCCTAAAAATTTAATAATAAGAACCGGAAACAGATACAATAGGGGGCCCGCCCCTTTGGTGCTTGGCCCCAAATTAATAATAATTAAAACCGGAACAAAATTACAATGGTGCCCCGCCCCTGGGTTTGTTTGGGCCCCCTAAATAAAAGCTGAAAAGAGCAAAAACCCGGGGGGCCAACCCGCAAAAAAGACGACAAAAGAAAAGTCAACAAGTGTCAGACCAACTGGCAGCAAGGACCCAATTAAAGACTTTAAAAAAGTTTAAATTTTAAAAGGCAAAATGGCTTTAAAAATTTCAATAATAAAAAAAAAAGTGATTTTTTTGGTTTTATCACTTTTGCCCAAATTTAGGTGGCGTATTTACAAAAACGATGTGATGTGGTCGAGTCTGGTGACAATGACAACCCTTAAGACCAGGGGCTTTAAAATACGCGATTTTTTCCCAAAATTTTTAGAAATTTGTTTAAATTTTTGCCCAAAAAAGGGTGGCGCTGTCTGAAATTTTTTTAGTCCCTTTCAGGGATGGTGTTGGGGGCCCACATGCGGGTTTTTTTGTAATTTTTTAACCCCAATGCTTCGTTAAAAATAGCATTTACTTTCTATTAAAGCGCCCCAAAGAGGCCAATCCCACCATTTTTTTATGTGACCTCAAAGTGACCCCCTTTACATTTTGGGGAAAAATTTTTGGGTAAAAAAAATCCATTTAGTTTTGGGGGTTTATATACTTTATGGGGAAATAAAACACAAAAAAAATAAGGGACCCGTATTTGTTGGATTTTATCCCCCCCTTACTATCAATATTTTCGCATTTGGGGGCTTAGCAAATAGACTTTTTGCCCCAAATTTTTTCCAAACTTCTGGGGGTTTGGTTTGTCCGATGGGAAAAGGGCGGTTTCAAAAGATATCGGCAAATGTTTTTTAAGCGCAAAAATCACAACGCTACACAAACCGTAAACAAAACCAAGCATTTTTGGTATCGTGGACCCCGGAAAAGGATTCAGGATCCCAACGAGATGACTCCCTTTTGAAAATATGTCAAACACAACCAAGTTATCAGCTTTTAAAAAAATCAATTTTGCCACTATTTGGCGCTGTTTCGAAACTTCTCGGGCCCCCTTCGGGGTACCCGTACTGAGACCCATACCGATTTTGTAAAAATTCGTTCATTCGTTAAATAAAATACAGCATTTTAGAAACCAAAATTCAAAAGGGCCCGACAGCCAAAATGGCCCGATCGGGGAAAAATTTTGGGTATCTGTCCGACTGGGCCAAGACGCCCTAAATTCTAACAAGACCAACTTTATTTTTTTTTGGACAAACTGTTCAGTTTTTTATGGAAAAAATACAATTTTTGTATCTTTTGGACCAGTGGGTTTGGCGTGCGCCGAAACGCAGCATGTAGCCTCATCATGTTTTAATAAACATGAAAACCAAGTTTGGTTTAAATTACTTTTTAAAGGGTTGCGGAGTTCAGCCTTATGCCCCTTTTTTTTTGAAAGCGTATTTAAAAAATTAATTTGCGTGGTATTCGAGAACAAACTTGAAACCCGTTTTTATGAATTCCAAAACTTTTTGTCAGCAGGTCTGGAGATGTTTGGGTTTCAATTTTGGTGGAATCGGAACAAGGGCCCTAGGAGGATTTTCGAAAAAGAAACCCTTTTTTTGGGATAAATTACAAATGGCGGAAAAATTTTGTCGTGGGGAAAAATAGTCATAGGGGGAAAATCGAATCGGCATGACCCCAAGGAAAAAGAGGAAAAAGGGGTTTTGTGATTTTCCCAAATTATGGTTCAAAATTTAATAACATAAACATGAGAAAATTTCTTTGGACATTTGGGTGGCCCCAAAGGGGGAAATTGAGTTGGAGCCCCCCCAAAATTTTTGCTTGGTGATTTTTCCCGACTGCCCCTTTTTTCAGTTTCCCAAAATTTTCAAAAATTTTCCCCCGCAAACGGTTTATGGGCTGCCTTTAGACGCCCAGTCGGAAGAAAGGGAAAAAAAAAAAAAACGGAACAGATACAAAAAGGGTCCCAAACCGCCCCTTCGGGGGTTTTGGCCCAAAAATTATAGCTCAACGGGGCCATTACCCGGGGCCAAAGGCAAGAAGCGGAAACAGTTGCCTTTCAGGGGGGGGGGAAATGGCGGGCCCAAATTTGGGAAAGCAAAAAAGCAATTAAAGACTTTTTTAAGGGGAACTTTGGTAAATGGCTAAAAAAATAACATATACAGTAACTTTTAAATGATTTAAGGGTTTTAAACACTTTTGAAAAATAGGGGGCCCGGCATTAAAAAATTTGAGGGTATGTGGCCAAAAGTGGGGGTGACAATGACACATACAAAGTTTGGTGTAAAAAATGTCAAGGCATTGCAGAAAAAAAGATTTTAATAGCCCATTTTGGCAGCATGCCTCAACTTTGCTGCTGCGTTTATACAAAAAACGGTTTCGCCCTTTCGCCGAAACCCATAACTTTTAGTCGGCACGGTCTGGAAAAGAATAACGATTCAAATTTTTGGTAAAAAATCGGAAAACGGCCCCAGGAGGAGTTGGGGAAAAAGTAGGTTTTAAACTAAAAATCAAGATGGGGGAAACGGAAAAGTTCGGTCAAAAAAAGGAAAATGGTATCATTTTCTCACTTGCCCCAAGGGAAATTATTTTAAAGCCAGTGGCATTTAAACCCAGGCAGATTTTTTCAAAATTATTAGTTTTTTTTGGGGAAATTTTCTTTAAAATTTTTTGCCACTAGGTGGTGTTTGTTTCGAAATTTCCCTTAAAACCCCATTCAGGGCATAGATGATGACCCAAAACCGGGGTTTCGTAACAACCGTTTTTGCTTTCAGAAAATACAGCTTTTTAAGCACTTTTTTTAAAAAAAATTGCCGACAGACAAAAGGGCCGGGGGATCGGGGAAAAATTTTGGATATCAGTCACTGGGAAAAATGACGCCCTGAATCTAACGGGGGCCACTTTTATGTTTTTTGGGGAAAAACCGTTCAGGAGTTTTATGAGAAAAAAATATCCATTTTTCATTTTTGGACCAGTAGGTGGCCCCTGCCCCGGGTAACGCGGGCATTTTTGCCCAGGTCTGCTTGGGGATGACTTGTCCCAAATTTTTGGTCTGAATACGATAAAGTTTTTGCGGAAAAATACAGCCTTAAATTTTGTTTTTCGAAAAGCTTCTCCCGTAAAATTTTTTTGCACTTTCTTTCCCAAAACTTTAAGCAAATTAAAATTAAAATTCCCAAATAACTTTTGTCCCCACTGTCTAAAGGGTAAACGGGTTTGCAATTTTGGTGAAATGGGAGAAAGCCCTAGGAGGAGTTCAAAAAAAGTGGGTTTTTCTGAAATTCAAAATGGGGGAAAAAAATTTGCTTTAAAGGAAAAGGGACTCATAGGGGGCAATCAAACCCGTATGAGTCGGGAAACAAGGAAAAAAAAATTTTTGTTGATGGGCCAAAGGATCAAAAGTTATTAGATAAATGTGAGTAAAAACTTTGGACAGTTGGTGGCGCTAGGGGGAAGGGAGTTGGAGACACCAAAATTTGGTTTTTATTTTAAGGGATGGGCCCTGCCCCTCTATCAGAATGTCAACCCAAAAAAAAACTTTCCCCGGACCCCGGTTCAAAAGGGGTGCCATAGCCCCCCCCAGTGGGAAAAAAAGAAAAAAATAATAAATATAGCTGCAAGCAGCCATTACCGGGGCCAAGGAAAAGAAGGGGAAACAGTTTCCCATCATGGGTGGGATTGGCAGACCAACTGCAGCAAGGACCCAATTTAAAGACTTTTTAAGCAAACTTGGAAAAATTCCCAAAAAAAAAACATATTTTACAGTAACTTTTAAGGTTTTTAAGGGTTTATCATTTTTGAAAAATAGGTGGCGCAGTTACCAAATTGATGGGGATGTGGCCCAGAGTGGGGGTGAAAATGACCATAAAATTTTGGGTTTGTCAAAATGTCAAGGCATTCCCAGAGATAAAGACTTAATAGTCTTTTTTGGCCCAGCATGCCTCAATTTTTGGCTGCTGCGCAAAAAAGGGAAAAGGGTTTTTCGTCAATCGTAAAAACCGAAATCCATAACTTTTAGTGGGGCACGGTCGGGAGATGATACGTTTCCCGTTTTTGGTAAAAAAATCGGACAAAGGGGGTTAGGAGGGTTAAAAAAGAAAGGTTTTTGATGATTTTTGGTACATTTGTTTTCGAAAGCGTACGAAAAATTTAGTTTGCTGTTTATCAAAAACGTTTTTGAAGAATAACTTAAATTCCATAACTTTTTTTTTCCCCACTCCCAAAAAAATTTTAAATTGGTGAAATTTTGGTGAAAAATTGGGAAGCATGGGCCTAGGAGGGGGGTTCGAAAAAGTGGGTTTTTTTCCCCTGAAAATTTAAAAAATGGGGGGAAAAAAATTTGCATGAGGGAAAAAATTGACGCCCATGGGGTGCAATAAAATTTCGTCGTGAACTCGGGGAATAGGGGAAAAAAAAATTTTGTTGATGGGGCCTTATGGTTCAAAAGTTTTTTAGCATAAAATGAGTGAACTTTTGGGGAAAACAGGTGGTGGCGCTAGGGGGGAATGAGTTAGAGAACTTTTAGATTTTAAGATTAAATTAAAGGGGATATAGGTTTTTTCGGGGACAAAAAAAGGCTACATATTGAATGCCCCTTTTTAAATACCCCTCCAAAGGAAAAGTTAGCCCTTTTTCTGAAAATCATTAAACTAGAGAGTCCAGGAATTTTTCTGCACTGTTTTTTTGAAAAATTAATAAAATTTTTTAGAGTTTAAAATTTAATCATAGAGGGAAAAACCCCTTTTACAGCCAATAAGGTTTTTTTACCTTAGGAAATGGGATTTGGGTTTTTAAAAACCCTTTTTTAAAACACAATTTTTTATTTATTAATTTTCATTTATTTATTTTTTTAGTCATTCTTTTTATTTTTTCTTTGATGTTTTTTATTGTTTTTAAAAAGTCTGCGTAATGTCCTTTTATAATAAATTTGTTTTGGAGACTTTCATCATCATTGTCAGGTTTATAATGAAGTACTTACAAAAAAGGTGAAAAAGGGAAAAAAACAAACCCTTTTCAGCAAAAGAAAAAAAGAAAGGAAAGACAATTTGGGCTTTGAGAAATATTAGACCTTTTTTGGCTTCAAATTTTTCATCATTTTCCCCCTTCAAGTATTTATAAACAGGGAAGATATTTTTTTCTTTTTTAAAATTTGTTTAAATGTTAAATTTCATTGACATACTATGCCTAGAAATACTTTTTGTTTAATATTTGTTTTTTTGTTTTAAAAGGGTATTCTGTTAAAAAAATAGTTGCTTTAAAAAACAATGTTTTTGAAGTACATAATTCCCCTTGTAAATTTTAACTAAATAAAAAAATCCTAACAAAACCTCATTTTTTAGGGCCCTCAAATGTCAAAAGCCGCTTGTTTACAAGATCTTTTCATTTTTAGGACAATATTCAAATCCAGAACCAGGGTGAAGTTCTATTTTAAAGCAAATCAAGGAATTTAGTTTTTACTGCAGAAAAACAATGCCAGATCACCAGCAAAATCCCATTGTGGACTACATCTTTTGTGGCTCGTTTTGCATTCAGTTTATCACCCTCACCATTGTGGGGCTACATCTGGGGTGGCTCAGTTCAGCATTCAGATAACACCCTCACCATTCCCCCATTGGGGGGACCACATCTGTGTTGCTCAGTTTCCCGCATTTTGATTAACACCTCACCATTTTCCATTGTGGATACATCCCGTTTTGGGCCCGTTCAGCAAATTTAGATCATCAACCACCATCACCATTGTGGACTACTCTGTGGGCTTCCAAAATTTTTACATTCAGATTTATCCACACCCCCATCCCTTGTGGAAAAATCGGGGTGGCTCATTTTGAAATTTAGATTATCACCAACACCATTGTGGACCCAAAATCTGTGTGGGCTCAGTTCAGCTTTTTAGAACATCACTCACCATACCCTTTTTGGACTACTCTGTGTGGCTCAGTTCAGCATTTTCATTTTTTACCTCCCCCATTGGGGGCTACATTTTGTGTGGCCCCAGTTCCCCGCATTCAGGGTTATCACCATCACCATTGTGGAAATACATCTGTGTGGGTCAGTTTTAGCATTCAGATTATCACACCACCTTTACCAAATTTTGGACTAAAATCTTGTTGCTCAGTTCAGCATTCAGATTTATCACCCACCATCCCAAAACCCCCGTGGACTACCCTCGGGTGATCAGTTCAGGGACATTTCAGGAAAAGCCCTTTACCATTCTGAAATGCTTATCACCCGTTGTAAACTGCATTGTTGGAAAAATAAATTTTAAATAAATGATTTTTTTAAAAACCTTTTTAAAATTTTTACAGAAGCCCCCAAAAAAACCCCAATGGCCAAGAAATTTTTTCATGCTTGTTTAGAGTCATGTCATTTGTTATTTTTAAGAAAAACTGATCTTTCCTTGAGGGCTGTTTTAAAAAAACCCCTTATGCCTTTTTTAAAAAGTTCTTTGAAATGTTGCCTGGAAAAGAATTTTGCAAAAAAACAAGGGGAAAAGGGAAGCTTTAAACAATAAAACTTTAAACAAAAAAATTGTGTGCAAGCTTAACACACACACAACAAAAGCACACCCCAAACAACAGAATATGTTAAACATGAAAATCTCTTAAGGGGGGATTTAAAAAGCATTTAACATATTTTTTTGTGATTTAAATTTTTTATACATCCATTAAAATAATTAAAAAAAAAGGGTTTAAAAACAATTTTTTTGTTGCCCAAAACGAAAGCTGTTTAAAAAAGATTTAAAAAAGTCTAATGCTGCTGCTTTCCCTCTATTGGGCAACATTGGGATTACATACTATTCAGTTGGAAAAGAATTAAAAGAATGAATTGGTTTTTTCACTTCCCAATTTTGGGAACGAGGGAAAAAGGAAAAAAAAAGTGAAACTCAGAACTTAGTTTGTTTTGAGGATCCCGTTGAAGAATTCCATTCCTGTGTTGCTGGGTGATTGAGTTTTTACTCTTATTTTTTTTGGGGGTAAGTCTGTTTTTAAAAGCATATCTTTTTGGGCTTATATCTCGGGAATGCCAAGGCCAAATCGCCCATACTCGAAAACGAAGCTAGATGAGGACATGTCTTTCCCAAAAAGCTCTCCCACAAGGATCTAGCTGGGTTTTTTCAGGGGGTTACAGGGCCCTTCCAAAACCGGGGTTTTCACGGATTAGCGATTTGCGGGGGGGGGGGGGGGGGGGGGGGGGCTCCCCCAGCCCCCCGACGATAGATTTAGGGTAAAAATCTTTCCAAAGGGGGGAAAACCCAAACCCTCAAAAATTTTAGCGCGCAGCGACTTTTTCCGGGTTTTCGAGTTATGAATGAATTTGGGACTGAGGGGGCGTGGCTTAAATGGCGGGCCCAAAAGTTTTCCTTTTTACTTTAGGATTTTCATTTTTAATTTTTGCCCCAATATTCCTTAGTGTGTAATAAATCAAAAAATCCCCCCCAAAAGTGAGTGTAAAAAGTTCAAATAGTTTTTTTTTTTTAAAAAAGTCTAAAAAGAATCATAGAATAATATTTTGTTTTTTATTGCATGAAAAAATGGGCTATTTTAAACAGCAGGGGGGAGTTTAAAAAAAAACCCCTTATTTTTCTTAATATTTAATTCTGTTTTTAGAATTTTCACCTGTTTTTTTTCTGTTTTTAGAGGCATTAATTATTATTTTTCTCATTTAGGGGTCACATTTTCTGACATGTTTTTAAAAGATCTGACATTCATTGAAAAGTTTTAGGCTTTCCCGGGGGAAAAAAAGGGTATATATTGAAGTGACCCTATTTTAGCCATCCCAAAATGAATAAATTATAGCCCCCAGTTTTTTTTGTAATCAAATTTTTCTAGGAGTCCCCGAGAATTGTACTGGCCCCAAAGAATTTTTAGCATTGTGAAAAAAAAATTATAAAGGGTCTTCATGGGAAAAAAACCATTTAAAACCAATACAGGCAAAATTTTTCCATTTGGGGTTTACATGGTTTTTTGCTTTTTAAAAAGTTACAGTGCCATCTATGGGCCCATCTTTTCCCTGAAACTTTTTCATGCCTTTACCATGTTATAACACATTTGCTCATCAATTATTGTGAAGTTCTGAGTTTTTTTTTTTATGATTTTTTAGGCTTTTGAGTGTATTTTGACAGGGGCCCCCTTTTCTAAACGACCCCCCTTTTAGTTAAAAAAAAGGGAAATTTTAACTTTTTTTTTGTTTAAATTTTTGATTTTAGAAGGGGTCTAGAGGGAATTTGTCCTAAAACTGCTTTGGTTTCCCATCGGGGGGGGAAAAAAACCCGGGGCCAAATTTTGGGAAAAGTAGGTTTTTTTCCCTATTTGTGAATATTTAATGAAACCCAATTTTATTGACAGCCAAAGGTTTTAGAGGCAAAGTTGGTTTTAGCCCCGAGGGGAATTTTTCGGGCTGATATGCCTTTTTTTGGGGATTTGGCAACACCACTGATTACAGAGCCGTAAAAAAAGACCCAAAAGCAGCCCAAAAAGCAATTAAAACATTTTTTAAAAGAAATTTGGGTAAATGGCTAAAAAAATCCTACGTAACTTTTAAGTAATTTTTTGGTTTAAACTTTCGACAAATTTGGGAGCGCATTTTCCCCAAAATTTATTGTTTGGGCAAGGGGAGGTGACAATGACCATACAAATTTTTGGTGCAAAAAGTCAAAGGGAAAAGCATTGTTAAAGACTTAAAAAATCATTTTGGCAGCAAGCCTCAAATTTTCTGTGCGCTATAAAAGAAAAAAAGGTTTCGTCAATCGGGCACAAATCCATAACTTTTTTGTCGGCACGGTCTGGAGATGATACGATTCGATTTTGGTGAAAACGGAAAAAACGGTCCCGGGGGAGTTCGAAAAAAAAATAGGGTTTTTTTCCCGGAAAAAACAAATGGCGGGGCAGGAAGTTCGGCCAAATTAGGGGAAAAAATGGTATTATGTTCTCACTTGACCCAAGGAATCTATTTTAAAACCATTTGGGATTTTTAACAGGGGGATTTTTTCAAAAAATTATTAGCCTTTTTTGGGGAAAATTTTGTTATAACTTTTGGGCCACAAGGGGGGCGTGTTTTTGAAACTTCCCCAGCTCCTTCGGGGATGTTTCTGAAAGACCCATTTCTGAGGTTTCGTTAAAAATTCGTTCCCTGCTTTCGGGAAAATACGCATTTTAGCACATTAAATTTAAAATGGCCCCCCAGACAAAAGGGCCGATATGGGAAAATTTGATTTTAAAACAACTCAAAAACAAAAAACCCCCCCCTAAATAAAAAGGACCACATTTATTAAATTTTTTTGGGAAAAAACCCTTCCGGAGTTTTTTGGCCCAAAAAAAGCCCCTTTTTCATTTTCTCCGGCCCCGTAGGGGGGCACTGCAAACCCAAACGATTCGGGAGCCCCAGGGCTGCTTGTGTGACCTGACCCAAATTTGGTCTGAATTCCATAAAGGCCCTTGGGGGAGATACAGCCATAAGTTTGGTTTTTGTAAGCGGGTACGTAAAATTATTTTGCACTTATTCAAAAACTTTTTTAAACGAACAACCCTTTTAATTTTTATAACTTTTTTTCCCCCCCTGTCGAAATTAACTGGTGAAAAATTTGGGAAAATCGGAAAATCCCCCCCTAGGAGGATTCGAAAAATGAAATTTTTTTTGAAAATTCAAAAAGGCGGAAAAAAATTTTCATGACGGAAAATTTACGTCATAGGGTGCCAAACGAATCGTCGAGCTCAGGAATCAGGGGAAAAAAGAATTTTGTTTTATAGGCCCTTTCGGGTTTAAAAAAATATTTGATAAATGTGAGTGAAATTTTGGACAGGTTTGGTTTGGGCTAGAGGGAAAAAAGTTTAAGACACCAAAATTTTGGGGAAAATTTAAAGATGGGGCTGCCCCCTATAGAATGGTCAAACCAAAACAAAATTTCCCGGACACGGTTCTATGGGTTGCCTTAGACCCCCCGTCGGAAGAAGAACAAGAATAATAATAATAATAAGAACCGGAACAGATACAATAGGTGCCCGCACCTTCGGTGCTTGGCCCCTAAATATAGCTGCAAGCAGCCATTACCGGGGCCAAGCGCAAGAAGCGGCAACAGCTGCCATAATGGGTGGGAGTGGCAGACCAACTGCAGCAATGAGCAATTAAAGACATTTTAAGAGAACTTTGGATAAATGGCATTAAATCATATATACAGTAACTTTTAAGATAATTTAATGGTTTATCACTTTCGACAAATAGGTGGAGCACTTACGAAATTGATGTGATGTGGTCAGAGTGAGGTGAAAATGACACATACAAAGTTTGGTGTCAAAATGTCAAGGCATTGCAGAGATAAAGACTGAATAGTCCTTTTGGCATCCTACCCCAAATTTGCTGCTGCGCTACACGAAAACGGTTTTGTCTATCGACACGAAATCCATAACTTTTAGTCGGCACAGTCTGGAGATGATACGATTCGATTTTGGTGAAAATCGGACAAACGGTCTAGGAGGAGTTCGAAAAAGTAGGTTTTGACTGAAAATCAAGATGGCGGACAGGAAGTTCGGCCAAATTAGGAAAATCTGGTATCTATGTTCTCAGCTTGACCCAAGGAATCTATTAAGACCAGTGGCATTTCAACAGGGAGATGTATTCAAAAGTTATTAGCCTTTTTGGAAATTTTGTTATAACTTTTGACCACTAGGTGGCGCTGTTTCGAAACTTCTCACGCTCCTTCAGGGCATCGTACTGATGACCCATACTGAGTTTCGTAAAAATTTGTTCATGCGTTCAGAAAATACAGCATTTTAGCACATAATTCAACATGGCCGACAGACAAAATGTCTGATCTGGTAATATTTTATATCAGACGACCCGGTATGACGCCGTGAATCTAACGAGACCACTTTTATGATTTTTGGACAAATTGTTTAGAAGTTATAAGCAAAAATAGCCATGTTTAATATCTCCGGACCAGTAGGTGGCGCTGCGCCGAAACGCAGCATGTAGACTCAGGTCATGCTTTTGATGATATATACCAAGTTTGGTCTGAATACGATTAAGCGTTGCGAAGATACAGCCTTAAGTTTGTTTTCGCAAGGGATACGTAAAATTATTTTGCACGGTATTCAAAAACTGTTAAGCGAATATACTTGAATTCCATAACTTTTTGTCCACTCTGCCTAAAGATGATCTGGTGGAATTTTGGTGAAAATCTGAGCATCGGCCTAGGAGGAGTTCGAAAAAGTAGGTTTTTCTGAAAATTCAAAATGGCGGAAAAATTTGCATGACGGAAAATAACGTCATAGGGTGCAAACGAATCGTCATGAGCTCAGGAATCAGAGGAAAAAAGAATTTTGTTGATAGGCCTTACGGTTCAAAAGTTATTAGCATAATAAAAGTGAAACTTTGGACAGGTGGTGGCGCTAGAGGGAATGAGTTAGAGACACCAAAATTGGTGCATTTAATGTTGGGACTGTCTTCTATCAGAATGTCAAATCAAAACAACTTTCCCGCAAACGGTTCTATGGGCTGCCATAGACGCCCAGTCGGAAGAAGAATAAAAAAGAACCGGAACAGAAACAATTGATAATATAGCTGCAAGCAGCAATAACCGGGGCCAAGCGCAAGAAGCGGCAACAGATGCCATCATGGGTGGGAGTGGCAGACCAACTGCAGCAATGAGAAATTAAAGACATTTTAGGAGAACTTTGGATAAATGGCTAAAAAATCATAGATACAGCAACTTTTAAGATAATTTAATGGTTTATCACTTTCGACCAATAGGTGGCGCAGTTACAAAACTGATGTGATGTGGTCAGAGTGAAGTGACAATGACACATATAAAATTTGGTGTCAATATGTCAAGGCATTGCAGAGATAAAGCCCAAATAGTGCTTTTAGCATCATGCCTCAACTTTGCTGCTGCGCTATACGAAAACGGTTTCATCTATCGACACGAAATCTATAACTTTTAGTCGGCACGGTCTGGAGATGATACGATTCGATTTTGGTGAAAATCGGAAAAACGGTCTAGGAGGAGTTCGAAAAAGTAGGTTTTGACTGAAAATCAAGATGGCGGACAGGAAGTTCGGTCAAATAAGGAAAACCTGGTATCTATGTTCTCAGCTTGACCCAAGGAATCTATTAAGACCAGTGGCATTTCAACAGGCAGATTTATCCAAAAGTTATTAGCCTTTTTGGAAATTTTGTTATAACTTTTGACCACAAGGTGGCGCTGTTTCGAAATATTTTTAGTACGTTCAGGGGATGGTGTTGTTTGCACATTCTGAGTTTCTTAATATTACATCAATGCATTTGTTTAGTATAGCATTTTATTTCACAAAACTCTATTGAAGTCAATGGGAATTTCATGTTTTGTTCTATTATAGCGCCACCAAGAGGCTCAGTCCCACAATTTTTTTTGTGTGTCCTCAGAGTGAGCCCATACGTATGTGTGTCAATTTTGGTGAAAATATCTCAATTCACTTCAGAGTTATAGACATTTATATGAAAAAACACGTAAAAAATGACTGACACATGACTTTGTTTGAATTTTACTACCCCTTACTATCAATATTTTCGCATTTGGGCATTAGTGTATAGCCTATCGACCTATGTTTCCAAACTTCTGGCGGTGGTTTCGTCTCGATCGGACAAGCGGTTTCGAAGATATAGCCAAATGTTTTTTTCGCGCTACATCGCAACGCTACACAAACCGTAAGACGAAACCCAGCATGTTTGGTATCGTTGGACTCGGCAACGATTCAGGAGCTCAAAAAGATGACTCTCGTGAAAATAAGTCGACCACACCCAAAGTTATAAGCATTTGAAAAAAAAAGTTCACCACTAGGTGGCGCTGTTTCGAAACTTCTCAGGCTCTTTCAGGGCATCGTACTGATGACCCATACCGAGTTTCGTAACAATCCGTTCATGCGATCAGAAAATACAGCATTTTAGCACATAATTCAAAATGGCCGACAGACAAAATGGCCGATATGGAAAAATTGGATATCAGTCGACTCGGTATGACGCCCTGAATCTAACAAGACCAATTTTATTATTTTTGGACAAACTGTTCAGAAGTTATAAGCAAAAATAGCCATTTTTCATATCTCCGGACCAGTAGGTGGCGCTGCGCCGAAACGCTGCATGTTGTCTCAGGTCAAGCTTATGATGACATGTACCAAGTTTGGTGTCAATACGATAAAGCGTTGTGGAGATACAGCCTTAAGTCCGTTTTTGCGAGCGCTACGAAATATTTGTTCGTGCGTTTATCAAAAACGGTTTGACGAATCAACATTATTCTAATAACTTTTTGTCGGCATGCTCTGGAGATGATCTGGATCAATTTTCGTGGAAATCGGAGCATCGGCCTAGGAGGAGTTCGAAAAAGTACGTTTATTGAACAATTCAAAATGGCGGCCATATTTTTATGACGGAAAATGACGTCATAGGGAGCAATCGAATCGTCATGAGCTCAGGAATCAGAGGAAAAAAGAATTTTCTTGATAGGCCGTACGGTTCAAAAGTTATTAGCATAATAAAAGTGAAACTTTGGACAGGTGGTGGCGCTAGAGGGAATGAGTTAGAGACACCAAAATTGGTGTATTTAATGTTGGGACTGTCCTCTATCAGAATGTCAAACCAAAACAACTTTCCCGCAAACGGTTCTATGGGCTGCCATAGACGCCCAGTCGGAAGAAGAACAAGAATAATAATAAATATAGCTGCAAGCAGCAATAACCGGGGCCAAGCGCAAGAAGCGGCAACAGATGCCATCATGGGTGGGAGTGGCAGACCAACTGCAGCAATGAGCAATTAAAGACATTTTAGGAGAACTTTGGATAAATGGCTAAAAAATCATAGATACAGCAACTTTTAAGATAATTTAATGGTTTATCACTTTCGACCAATAGGTGGCGCAGTTACAAAACTGATGTGATGTGGTCAGAGTGAAGTGACAATGACACATATAAAATTTGGTGTCAATATGTCAAGGCATTGCAGAGATAAAGCCCAAATAGTGCTTTTAGCATCATGCCTCAACTTTGCTGCTGCGCTATACGAAAACGGTTTCATCTATCGACACGAAATCTATAACTTTTAGTCGGCAGGGTCTGGAGATGATACGATTGGATTTTGGTGAAAATCGGACAAACGGTCTAGGAGGAGTTCGAAAAAGTAGGTTTTGACTGAAAATCAAGATGGCGGACAGGAAGTTCGGCCAAATAAGGAAAACCTGGTATCTATGTTCTCAGCTTGACCCAAGGAATCTATTAAGACCAGTGGCATTTCAACAGGCAGATTTATTCAAAAGTAATTAGCCTTTTTGGAAATTTTGTTATAACTTTTGACCACAAGGTGGCGCTGTTTCGCAATATTTTTAGTACCTTCAGGGGATGGTGTTGTTGGCACATTCTGAGTTTCTTAATATTACATCAATGCATTTGTTTAGTATAGCATTTTATTTCACAAAACTCTATTGAAGTCAATGGGAATTTCATGTTTTGTTCTATTATAGCGCCACCAAGAGGCTCAGTCCCACAATTTTTTTTATGTGTCCTCAGAGTGAGCCCATACGTATGTGTGTCAATTTTGGTGAAAATATCTCAATTCACTTCAGAGTTATAGACAATTATATGAAAAAACACGTAAAAAATGACTGACACGTGACTTTGTTTGAATTTTACTACCCCTTACTATCAATATTTTCGCATTTGGGCATTAGCGTATAGCCTATCGACCTATGTTTCCAAACTTCTGGCGGTGGTTTCGTCTCGATCGGACAAGCGGTTTCGAAGATATAGCCAAATGTTTTTTTCGCGCTAAATCGCAACGCTACACAAACCGTAAGACGAAACCCAGCATGTTTGGTATCGTTGGACTCGGCAACGATTCAGGAGCTCAAAAAGATGACTCTCGTGAAAATAAGTCAACCACACCCAAAGTTATAAGCATTTGAAAAAAAAAGTTCACCACTATGTGGCGCTGTTTCGAAACTTCTCAGGCTCTTTCAGGGCATCGTACTGATGACCCATACCGAGTTTCGTAATAATCCGTTCATGCGTTCAGAAAATACAGCATTTTAGCACATAATTCAAAATGGCCGACAGACAAAATGGCCGATATGGAAAAATATGGATATCAGTCCACTCGGTATGACGTCCTGAATCTAACAAGACCAATTTTATTATTTTTGGACAAACTGTTCAGAAGTTATAAGCAAAAATAGCCATTTTTCATATCTCCGGACCAGTAGGTGGCGCTGCGCCGAAACGCTGCATGTTGTCTCAGATAAAGCTTGTGATGACATGTACCAAGTTTGGTGTCAATACGATAAAGCGTTGTGGAGATACAGCCTTAAGTCCGTTTTTGCGAGCGCTACGAAATATTTGTTCGTGCGTTTATCAAAAACGGTTTGACGAATCAACATTATTCTAATAACTTTTTGTCGGCATGCTCTGGAGATGATCTGGATCAATTTTCGTGGAAATCGGAGCATCGGCCTAGGAGGAGTTCGAAAAAGTACGTTTATTGAACAATTCAAAATGGCGGCCATATTTTTATGACGGAAAATGACGTCATAGGGAGCATTCGAATCGTCATGAGCTCAGGAATCAGAGGAAAAAAGAATTTTCTTGATAGGCCGTACGGTTCAAAAGTTATTAGCATAATAAAACTGAAACTTTGGACAGGTGGTGGCGCTAGAGGGAATGAGTTAGAGACACCAAAATTGGTGTATTTAATGTTGGGACTGTCCTCTATCAGAATGTCAAACCAAAACAACTTTCCCGCAAACGGTTCTATGGGCTGCCATAGACGCCCAGTCGGAAGAAGAACAAGAATAATAATAAATATAGCTGCAAGCAGCCATTACCGGGGCCAAGCGCAAGAAGCGGCAACAGATGCCATCATGGGTGGGAGTGGCAGACCAACTGCAGCAAGGAGCAATTAAAGACATTTTAAGAGAACTTGGATAAATGGCTAAAAAATCACATATACAGTAACTTTTAAGATGATTTAATGGTTTATCATTTTTGACAAATAGGTGGCGCAGTTACCAAATTGATGTGATGTGGTCAGAGTGAGGTGACAATGACACATACAAAGTTTGGTGTCATAATGTCAAGGCATTGCAGAGATAAAGACTTAATAGTCATTTTTGCAGCATGCCTCAACTTTGCTGCTGCGCTATACGAAAACGGTTTCGTCAATCGACACGAAATCCATAACTTTTAGTCGGCACGGTCTGGAGATGATACGATTCGATTTTGGTGAAAATCGGACAAACGGTCTAGGAGGAGTTCAAAAAAGTAGGTTTTGACTGAAAATCAAGATGGCGGACAGGAAGTTCGGCCAAATAAGGAAAACCTGGTATCTATGTTCTCAGCTCGACCCAAGGAATCTATTAAGACCAGTGGCATTTCAACAGGCAGATTTATTCAAAAGTTATTAGCCTTTTTGGCAATTTCTTTATAACTTTTGACCACTAGGTGGTGCTGTTTCGAAATATTTTTAGTACCTTCAGGGGATGGTGTTGTTGGCACATTCTGAGTTTCTTAATATTACATCAATGCATTTGTTTAGTATAGCATTTTATTTCACAAAACTCTATTGAAGTCAATGGGAATTTCATGTTTTGTTCTATTATAGCGCCACCAAGAGGCTCAGTCCCACAATTTTTTTTATGTGTCCTCAGAGTGAGCCCATACGTATGTGTGTCAATTTTGGTGAAAATATCTCAATTCACTTCAGAGTTATAGACATTTATATGAAAAAACACGTAAAAAATGACTGACACGTGACTTTGTTTGAATTTTACTACCCCTTACTATCAATATTTTTGCATTTGGGCATTAGCGTATAGCCTATCGACCTATGTTTCCAAACTTCTGGCGGTGGTTTCGTCTCGATCGGACAAGCGGTTTCGAAGATATAGCCAAATGTTTTTTTCGCGCTAAATCGCAACGCTACACAAACCGTGAGACGAAACCCAGCATGTTTGGTATCGTTGGACTCGGCAACGATTCAGGAGCTCAAAAAGATGACTCTCGTGAAAATAAGTCGACCACACCCAAAGTTATAAGCATTTGAAAAAAAAAGTTCACCACTAGGTGGCGCTGTTTCGAAACTTCTCAGGCTCTTTCAGTGCATCGTACTGATGACCCATACCGAGTTTCGTAACAATTCGTTCATGCGTTCAGAAAATACAGCATTTTAGCACATAATTCAAAATGGCCGACAGACAAAATGGCCGATATGGAAAAATTGGATATCAGTCGACTCGGTATGACGCCCTGAATCTAACAAGACCAATTTTATTATTTTTGGACAAACTGTTCAGAAGTTATAAGCAAAAATAGCCATTTTTCATATCTCCGGACCAGTAGGTGGCGCTGCGCCGAAACGCTGCATGTTGTCTCAGATCAAGCTTGTGATGACATGTACCAAGTTTGGTGTCAATACGGTAAAGCGTTGTGGAGATACAGCCTTAAGTCCGTTTTTGCGAGCGCTACGAAATATTTGTTCGTGCGTTTATCAAAAACGGTTTGACGAATCAACATTATTCTAATAACTTTTTGTCGGCATGCTCTGGAGATGATCTGGATCAATTTTCGTGGAAATCGGAGCATCGGCCTAGGAGGAGTTCGAAAAAGTACGTTTATTGAAATATTCAAAATGGCGGCCATATTTTTATGACGGGAAATGACGTCATAGGGAGCAATCGAACCGTCATGAGCTCAGGAATCAGAGGAAAAAAGAATTTTCTTGATAGGCCGTACGGTTCAAAAGTTATTAGCATAATAAAAGTGAAACTTTGGACAGGTGGTGGCGCTAGAGGGAATGAGTTAGAGACACCAAAATTGGTGTATTTAATGTTGGGACTGTCCTCTATCAGAATGTCAAACCAAAACAACTTTCCCGCAAACGGTTCTATGGGCTGCCATAGACGCCCAGTCGGAAGAAGAAGAAGAAGAAAAAAGGAATAATAATAAGAACGGGAACAGATACAATAGGTGCCCGCACCTTTGGTGCTTGGCCCCTAATAATAAGAACCGGAACAGATACAATAGGTGCCTCCGCACCTTTGGTGCTTGGCCCCTAAATATAGCTGCAAGCAGCAATAACCGGGGCCAAGCGCAAAGAAGACGACAAGACATGTCAACATGTGTCAGACCAACTGCAGCAAGGAGCAATTTAAGACATTTAAAGATTAATTTAGGCAAAATGGCTTAAAAATCACACTAATTAACTAAAAATGTGATTTAATGGATTATCACTTTTGACCAATAGGTGGCGTAGTTACAAAAACGATGTGATGTGGTCAGAGTCTGGTGACAATGACAAACCTTAAGACCAGTGGCATTAAAATACGCAGATTTATTCAAAAGTTTTTAGAAATTATGTTATAACTTTTGACCAAAAGGTGGCGCTGTCTCGAAATGTTTTGAGTACCTTCAGGGCATGGTGCTGATGGCACATGCTGAGTTTTGTAATGTTACACCAATGCATTCATTAAGAATAGCATGTTACGTTCTATTATAGCGCCACCAAGAGGCTCAATCCCACCATTTTTTTTATGTGACCTCAAAGTGAGCCCATACATGTGTGTGTAAAATTTGGTGAAAATATCTCATTTAGTTTTGGAGTTATATACATTTATGTGAATAAAACACATTAAAAATGACTGACACGTGACTTTGATTGGATTTTACTACCCCTTACTATCAATATTTTCGCATTTGGGCATTAGCGTATAGCCTATCGACCTATGTTTCCAAACTTCTGGCGGTGGTTTCGTCTCGATCGGACAAGCGGTTTCGAAGATATCGGCAAATGTTTTTTAAGCGCTAAATCACAACGCTACACAAACCGTAAAAAAACCTAAGCATATTTGGTATCTGTGGACTCGGCAAGGATTCAGGATCCCAACGAGATGACTCCCGTGAAAATACGTCAAACACAACCAGAGTTATCAGCATTTGAAAAATCAATTTTGCCACTAGGTGGCGCTGTTTCGAAACTTCTCAGGCTCCTTCAGGGTATCGTACTGATGACCCATACCGAGTTTCGTAACAATTCGTTCATGCGTTCATAAAATACAGCATTTTAGCACATAATTCAAAATGGCCGACAGCCAAAATGGCCGATCTGGGAAAATTGGATATCTGTCGACTCGGCATGACGCCCTGAATCTAACAAGACCAACTTTATTATTTTTGGACAAACTGTTCAGTAGTTATGAGCAAAAATAGCAATTTTTCGTATCTCTGGACCAGTAGGTGGCGCTGCGCCGAAACGCAGCATGTAGCCTCAGGTCATGCTTGTAATGACATGTACCAAGTTTGGTTTGAATACGATAAAGCGTTGCGGAGATACAGCCTTATGTCTGTTTTCGCAAGCGCTACTTAAAATTAATTTGCGTGGTATTCGAGAACAACATGCAGCGTTTTTTATGAATTCCATAACTTTTTGTCAGCACGGTCTGGAGATGATCTGGTTCAATTTTGGTGAGAATCGGAACAACGGCCTAGGAGGAGTTCGAAAAAGTAGCTTTTTCGGATAATTACAAATGGCGGACAAATTGTCGTGACGGAAAATGACGTCATAGGGTGCAATCGAATCGGCATGAGCCAAGGAATAAGAGGACAAAGGATTTGTGATTCTAGCCATTATGGTTCAAAAGTTATAAGCATAAACATGAGTAAATCTTTGGACAGTTGGTGGCGCTAGAGGGATTGAGTTGGAGACTCCAAATTTGCTCTGGTGACTTTTCAGACTGTCCTCTATCAGTGTACCAAATTTCATAACTTTCCCGCAAACGGTTCTATGGGCCTGCCAGTAGAGCGCCCAGTCGGAAGAAACGGAAGAATAAATATAGCTGCAAGCAGCAATAAACCGGGGCCAAGCGCAAGAAGCGGCAACAGATGCCATCATGGGTGGGAGTGGCAGACCAACTGCAGCAATGAGCAATTAAAGACATTTTAGGAGAACTTTGGATAAATGGCTAAAAAATCATAGATACAGCAACTTTTAAGATAATTTAATGGTTTATCACTTTCGACCAATAGGTGGCGCAGTTACAAAACTGATGTGATGTGGTCAGAGTGAAGTGACAATGACACATATAAAATTTGGTGTCAATATGTCAAGGCATTGCAGAGATAAAGCCCAAATAGTGCTTTTAGCATCATGCCTCAACTTTGCTGCTGCGCTATACGAAAACGGTTTCATCTATCGACACGAAATCTATAACTTTTAGTCGGCAGGGTCTGGAGATGATACGATTCGATTTTGGTGAAAATCGGACAAAACGGTCTAGGAGGAGTTCGAAAAAGTAGGTTTTTACTGAAAATCAAGATGGCGGACAGGAAGTTCGGCCAAATAAGGAAAACCTGGTATCTATGTTCTCAGCTTGACCCAAGGAATCTATTAAGACCAGTGGCATTTCAACAGGCGTTAGATTTAAAAAGTTAAAAAGTTAGATTTATTCAAAGTTATTAGCCTTTTTGGAAATTTTGTTATAACTTTTGACCACAAGGTGGCGCTGTTTCGCAATATTTTTTAGTACCTTCAGGGGATGGTGTTGTTGGCACATTCTGAGTTTCTTAATATTACATCAATGCATTTGTTTAGTATAGCATTTTATTTCACAAAACTCTATTGAAGTCAATGGGAATTTCATGTTTTGTTCTATTATAGCGCCACCAAGAGGCTCAGTCCCACAATTTTTTTTATGTGTCCTCAGAGTGAGCCCATACGTATGTGTGTCAATTTTGGTGAAAATATCTCAATTCACTTCAGAGTTATAGACAATTATATGAAAAAACACGTAAAAAATGACTGACACGTGACTTTGTTTGAATTTTACTACCCCTTACTATCAATATTTTCGCATTTGGGCATTAGCGTATAGCCTATCGACCTATGTTTCCAAACTTCTGGCGGTGGTTTCGTCTCGATCGGACAAGCGGTTTCGAAGATATAGCCAAATGTTTTTTTCGCGCTAAATCGCAACGCTACACAAACCGTAAGACGAAACCCAGCATGTTTGGTATCGTTGGACTCGGCAACGATTCAGGAGCTCAAAAAGATGACTCTCGTGAAAATAAGTCAACCACACCCAAAGTTATAAGCATTTGAAAAAAAAAGTTCACCACTAGGTGGCGCTGTTTCGAAACTTCTCAGGCTCTTTCAGGGCATCGTACTGATGACCCATACCGAGTTTCGTAACAATCGTTCATGCGTTCAGAAAATACAGCATTTTAGCACATAATTCAAAATGGCCGACAGACAAAATGGCCGATATGGAAAAATTGGATATCAGTCCACTCGGTATGACGTCCTGAATCTAACAAGACCAATTTTATTATTTTTGGACAAACTGTTCAGAAGTTATAAGCAAAAATAGCCATTTTTCATATCTCCGGACCAGTAGGTGGCGCTGCGCCGAAACGCTGCATGTTGTCTCAGATAAAGCTTGTGATGACAAGTACCAAGTTTGGTGTCAATACGATAAAGCGTTGTGGAGATACAGCCTTAAGTCCGTTTTTGCGAGCGCTACGAAATATTTGTTCGTGCGTTTATCAAAAACGGTTTGACGAATCAACATTATTCTAATAACTTTTTGTCGGCATGCTCTGGAGATGATCTGGATCAATTTTCGTGGAAATCGGAGCATCGGCCTAGGAGGAGTTCGAAAAAGTACGTTTATTGAACAATTCAAAATGGCGGCCATATTTTTATGACGGAAAATGACGTCATAGGGAGCATTCGAATCGTCATGAGCTCAGGAATCAGAGGAAAAAAGAATTTTCTTGATAGGCCGTACGGTTCAAAAGTTATTAGCATAATAAAACTGAAATTTTGGACAGGTGGTGGCGCTAGAGGGAATGAGTTAGAGACACCAAAATTGGTGTATTTAATGTTGGGACTGTCCTCTATCAGAATGTCAAACCAAAACAACTTTCCCGCAAACGGTTCTATGGGCTGCCATAGACGCCCAGTCGGAAGAAGAACAAGAATAATAATAATAATAAGAACCGGAACAGATACAATAGGTGCCTCCGCACCTTTGGTGCTTGGCCCCTAATAAGAACCGGAACAGATACAATAGGTGCCACCGCACCTTCGGTGCTTGGCCCCTAATAATAATAATAATAATAAGAACCGGAACAGATACAATAGGTGCCTCCGCACCTTCGGTGCTTGGCCCCTAAATATAGCTGCAAGCAGCCATTACCGGGGCCAAGCGCAAGAAGCGGCAACAGATGCCATCATGGGTGGGAGTGGCAGACCAATTGCAGCAATAAGCAATTAAAGACATTTTAAGAGACCTTTGGATAAATGGCTAAAAAAATCACATATACAGTAACTTTTAAGATGATTTAATGGTTTATCACTTTTGACAAATAGGTGGCGCAGTTACCAAATTGATGTGATGTGGTCAGAGTGAGGTGACAATGACACATACAAAGTTTGGTGTCAAAAATGTCAAGGCATTGCAGAGATAAAGACTTAATAGTCATTTTGGCAGCATACCTCAACTTTGCTGCTGCGCTATACGAAAACGGTTTCGTCAATCGACACGAAATCCATAACTTTTAGTCGGCACGGTCTGGAGATGATACGATTCGATTTTGGTGAAAATCGGACAAACGGTCTAGGAGGAGTTCGAAAAAGTAGGTTTTGACTGAAAATCAAGATGGCGGACAGGAAGTTCGGTCAAATAAGGAAAACCTGGTATCTATGTTCTCAGCTTGACCCAAGGAATATATTAAGACCAGTGGCATTTCAACAGGCAGATTTATTCAAAAGTTATTAGCCTTTTTGGAAATTTCTTTATAACTTTTGACCACTAGGTGGTGCTGTTTCGAAACTTCTCAAGCTCCTTCAGGGCATCGTACTGATGACCCATACTGAGTTTCGTAACAATCCGCTCATGCGTTCAGAAAATACAGCATTTTAGCACATAATTCAAAATGGCCGACAGACAAAATGGCCGATCTGAGAAAATTGGATATCAGTCGACTCGGTATGACGCCCTGAATCTAACGAGGCCACTTTTATGATTTTTGGACAAATCGTTCAGGAGTTATGAGCAAAAATAACCATTTTTCATATCTCCGGACCAGTAGGTGGCGCTGCGCCGAAACGCTGCATGTTGCCTCAGGTCATGCTTGTGATGACTTGTACCAAGTTTGGTCTGAATACGATAAAGCGTTGCGGAGATACAGCCTTAAGTTTGTTTTCGCAAGCTCTACGTAAAATTATTTTGCACGTCATTCAAAAACTTTTAAGCGAATCAACTTGAATTCCATAACTTTTTGTCCCCACTGTCTGAAGATGATCTGGTGCAATTTTGGTGAAAATCGGAGCATCGCCCTAGGAGGAGTTCGAAAAAGTAGGTTTTTCTGAAAATTCAAAATGGCGGAAAAATTTGCATGACGGAAAATGACGTCATAGGGTGCAATCGAATCGTCATGAGCTCAGGAATCAGAGGAAAAAAGAATTTTGTTGATAGGCCTTACGGATCAAAAGTTATTAGCATAAATGTGAGTGAAACTTTGGACAGTTGGTGGCGCTAGAGGGAATGAGTTAGAGACACCAAAATTGGTGTACTTAATGTTGGCACTGTCCTCTATCAGAATGTCAAACCAAAACAACTTTCCCGGACACGGTTCTATGGGCTGCCATAGACCCCCAGTCGGAAGAAGAAGAATAATAATAATAATAATAATAAATATAGCTGCAAGCAGCAATAACCGGGCCAAGCGCAAAGAAGACGACAAGACATGTCAACATGTGTCAGACCAACTGCAGCAAGGAGCAATTTAAGACATTTAAAGATTAATTTAGGCAAAATGGCTTAAAAAATCACACTAATTAACAAAAAATGTGATTTAATGGATTATCACTTTTGACCAATAGGTGGCGTAGTTACAAAAACGATGTGATGTGGTCAGAGTCTGGTGACAATGACAAACCTTAAGACCAGTGGCATTAAAATACGCAGATTTATTCAAAAGTTTTTTAGAAATTATGTTATAACTTTTGACCAAAAGGTGGCGCTGTCTCGAAATGTTTTGAGTACCTTCAGGGCATGGTGCTGATGGCACATGCTGAGTTTTGTA
The DNA here is from genome assembly GCA_036326025.1 of Chrosomus eos. Classification (NCBI taxonomy): domain Eukaryota; kingdom Metazoa; phylum Chordata; class Actinopteri; order Cypriniformes; family Leuciscidae; genus Chrosomus; species Chrosomus eos. The sequence goes on from CM070842.1 coordinate 4,709,266, forward strand.
ATGTTACACCAATGCATTCGTTAAGAATAGCATGTTACGTTCTATTATAGCGCCACCAAGAGGCTCAATCCCACCATTTTTTTTATGTGACCTCAAAGTGAGCCCATACATGTGTGTGTAAAATTTGGTGAAAATATCTCATTTAGTTTTGGAGTTATATACATTTATGTGAATAAACACATAAAAAATGACTGACACGTGACTTTGATTGGATTTTACTACCCCTTACTATCAATATTTTCGCATTTGGGCATTAGCGTATAGCCTATCGACCTATGTTTCCAAACTTCTGGCGGTGGTTTCGTCTCGATCGGACAAGCGGTTTCGAAGATATCGGCAAATGTTTTTTAAGCGCTAAATCACAACGCTACACAAACCGTAAACAAAACCTAAGCATATTTGGTATCTGTGGACTCGGCAAGGATTCAGGATCCCAACGAGATGACTCCCGTGAAAATATGTCAAACACAACCAGAGTTATCAGCATTTGAAAAATCAATTTTGCCACTAGGTGGCGCTGTTTCGAAACTTCTCAGGCTCCTTCAGGGTATCGTACTGATGACCCATACCGATTTTCGTAACAATTCGTTCATGCGTTCATAAAATACAGCATTTTAGCACATAATTCAAAATGGCCGACAGCCAAAATGGCCGATCTGGGAAAATTGGATATCTGTCGACTCGGCATGACGCCCTGAATCTAACAAGACCAACTTTATTATTTTTGGACAAACTGTTCAGTAGTTATGAGCAAAAATAGCAATTTTTCGTATCTCTGGACCAGTAGGTGGCGCTGCGCCGAAACGCAGCATGTAGCCTCAAGTCATGCTTGTAATGACATGTACCAAGTTTGGTTTGAATACGATAAAGCGTTGCGGAGATACAGCCTTATGTCTGTTTTCGCAAGCGCTACTTAAAATTAATTTGCGTGGTATTCGAGAACAACTTGCAGCGTTTTTATGAATTCCATAACTTTTTGTCAGCACGGTCTGGAGATGATCTGGTTCAATTTTGGTGAGAATCGGAACAACGGCCTAGGAGGAGTTCGAAAAAGTAGCTTTTTCGGATAATTACAAATGGCGGAAAAATTGTCGTGACGGAAAATGACGTCATAGGGTGCAATCGAATCGGCATGAGCCAAGGAATAAGAGGACAAAGGATTTGTGATTCTAGCCATTATGGTTCAAAAGTTATAAGCATAAACATGAGTAAATCTTTGGACAGTTGGTGGCGCTAGAGGGATTGAGTTGGAGACTCCAAATTTGCTCTGGTGACTTTTCAGACTGTCCTCTATCAGTGTACCAAATTTCATAACTTTCCCGCAAACGGTTCTATGGGCTGCCATAGACGCCCAGTCGGAAGAAACGGAAGAATAATAAGAACCGGAACAGATACAATAGGTGCCACCGCACCTTCGGTGCTTGGCCCCTAATAATAAGAACCGGAACAGATACAATAGGTGCCTCCGCACCTTCGGTGCTTGGCCCCTAAATATAGCTGCAAGCAGCCATTACCGGGGCCAAGCGCAAGAAGCGGCAACAGATGCCATCATGGGTGGGAGTGGCAGACCAACTGCAGCAAGGAGCAATTAAAGACATTTTAAGAGAACTTGGATAAATGGCTAAAAAAATCACATATACAGTAACTTTTAAGATGATTTAATGGTTTATCACTTTTGACAAATAGGTGGAGCAGTTACCAAATTGATGTGATGTGGTCAGAGTGAGGTGACAATGACACATACAAAGTTTGGTGTCAAAATGTCAAGGCATTGCAGAGATAAAGACTTAATAGTCATTTTGGCAGCATGCCTCAACTTTGCTGCTGCGCTATACGAAAACGGTTTCGTCAATCGACACGAAATCCATAACTTTTAGTCGGCACGGTCTGGAGATGATACGATTCGATTTTGGTAGAAATCGGACAAACGGTCTAGGAGGAGTTCGAAAAAGTAGGTTTTGACTGAAAATCAAGATGGCGGACAGGAAGTTCGGCCAAATAAGGAAAACCTGGTATCTATGTTCTCAGCTTGACCCAAGGAATCTATTAAGACCAGTGGCATTTCAACAGGCAGATTTATTCAAAAGTTATTAGCCTTTTTGTAAATTTCTTTATAACTTTTGACCACTAGGTGGTGCTGTTTCGAAACTTCTCAAGCTCCTTCAGGGCATCGTACTGATGACCCATACCGAGTTTCGTAACAATCCGTTCATGCGTTCAGAAAATACAGCATTTTAGCACATAATTCAAAATGGCCGACAGACAAAATGGCCGATCTGGGAAAATTGGATATCAGTCGACTCGGTATGACGCCCTGAATCTAACGAGGCCACTTTTATGATTTTTGGACAAACCGTTCAGGAGTTATGAGCAAAAATAACCATTTTTCATATCTCCGGACCAGTAGGTGGCGCTGCGCCGAAACGCTGCATGTTGCCTCAGGTCATGCTTGTGATGACATGTACCAAGTTTGGTCTGAATACGATAAAGCGTTGCGGAGATACAGCCTTAAGTTTGTTTTCGCAAGCTCTACGTAAAATTATTTTGCACGTCATTCAAAAACTTTTAAGCGAATCAACTTGAATTCCATAACTTTTTGTCCCCACTGTCTGAAGATGATCTGGTGCAATTTTGGTGAAAATCGGAGTATCGGCCTAGGAGGAGTTCGAAAAAGTAGGTTTTTCTGAAAATTCAAAATGGCGGAAAAATTTGCATGACGGAAAATGACGTCATAGGGTGCAATCGAATCGTCATGAGCTCAGGAATCAGAGGAAAAAAGAATTTTGTTGATAGGCCTTACGGTTCAAAAGTTATTAGCATAAATGTGAGTGATACTTTGGACAGGTGGTGGCGCTAGAGGGAATGAGTTAGAGACACCAAAATTGGTGTACTTAATGTTGGGACTGTCCTCTATCAGAATGTCAAACCAAAACAACTTTCCCGGACACGGTTCTATGGGCTGCCATAGACCCCCAGTCGGAAGAAGAAGAATAATAATAATAATAATAATAAATATAGCTGCAAGCAGCAATAACCGGGGCCAAGCGCAAAGAAGACGACAAGACATGCCAACATGTGTCAGACCAACTGCAGCAAGGAGCAATTTAAGACATTTAAAGATTAATTTAGGCAAAATGGCTTAAAAATCACACTAATTAACTAAAAATGTGATTTAATGGATTATCACTTTTGACCAATAGGTGGCGTAGTTACAAAAACGATGTGATGTGGTCAGAGTCTGGTGACAATGACAAACCTTAAGACCAGTGGCATTAAAATACGCAGATTTATTCAAAAGTTTTTAGAAATTATGTTATAACTTTTGACCAAAAGGTGGCGCTGTCTCGAAATGTTTTGAGTACCTTCAGGGCATGGTGCTGATGGCACATGCTGAGTTTTGTAATGTTACACCAATGCATTCGTTAAGAATAGCATGTTACGTTCTATTATAGCGCCACCAAGAGGCTCAATCCCACCATTTTTTTTATGTGACCTCAAAGTGAGCCCATACATGTGTGTGTAAAATTTGGTGAAAATATCTCATTTAGTTTTGGAGTTATATACATTTATGTGAATAAACACATAAAAAATGACTGACACGTGACTTTGATTGGATTTTACTACCCCTTACTATCAATATTTTCGCATTTGGGCATTAGCGTATAGCCTATCGACCTATGTTTCCAAACTTCTGGCGGTGGTTTCGTCTCGATCGGACAAGCGGTTTCGAAGATATCGGCAAATGTTTTTTAAGCGCTAAATCACAACGCTACACAAACCGTAAACAAAACCTAAGCATATTTGGTATCTGTGGACTCGGCAAGGATTCAGGATCCCAACGAGATGACTCCCGTGAAAATATGTCAAACACAACCAGAGTTATCAGCATTTGAAAAATCAATTTTGCCACTAGGTGGCGCTGTTTCGAAACTTCTCAGGCTCCTTCAGGGTATCGTACTGATGACCCATACCGATTTTCGTAACAATTCGTTCATGCGTTCATAAAATACAGCATTTTAGCACATAATTCAAAATGGCCGACAGCCAAAATGGCCGACCTGGGAAAATTGGATATCTGTCGACTCGGCATGACGCCCTGAATCTAACAAGACCAACTTTATTATTTTTGGACAAACTGTTCAGTAGTTATGAGCAAAAATAGCAATTTTTCGTATCTCTGGACCAGTAGGTGGCGCTGCGCCGAAACGCAGCATGTAGCCTCAGGTCATGCTTGTAATGACATGTACCAAGTTTGGTTTGAATACGATAAAGCGTTGCGGAGAATACAGCCTTATGTCTGTTTTCGCAAGCGCTACTTAAAATTAATTTGCGTGGTATTCGAGAACAACATGCAGCGTTTTTATGAATTCCATAACTTTTTGTCAGCACGGTCTGGAGATGATCTGGTTCAATTTTGGTGAGAATCGGAACAACGGCCTAGGAGGAGTTCGAAAAAGTAGCTTTTTCGGATAATTACAAATGGCGGACAAATTGTCGTGACGGAAAATGACGTCATAGGGTGCAATCGAATCGGCATGAGCCAAGGAATAAGAGGACAAAGGATTTGTGATTCTAGCCATTATGGTTAAAAAGTTATAAGCATAAACATGAGTAAATCTTTGGACAGTTGGTGGCGCTAGAGGGATTGAGTTGGAGACTCCAAATTTGCTCTGGTGACTTTTCAGACTGTCCTCTATCAGTGTACCAAATTTCATAACTTTCCCGCAAACGGTTCTATGGGCTGCCATAGACGCCCAGTCGGAAGAAACGGAAGAATAATAAGAACCGGAACAGATACAATAGGTGCCACCGCACCTTCGGTGCTTGGCCCCTAATAAGAACCGGAACAGATACAATAGGTGCCACCGCACCTTCGGTGCTTGGCCCCTAAATATAGCTGCAAGCAGCAATAACCGGGGCCAAGCGCAAAGAAGACGACAAGACATGCCAACATGTGTCAGACCAACTGCAGCAAGGAGCAATTTAAGACATTTAAAGATTAATTTAGGCAAAATGGCTTAAAAATCACACTAATTAACTAAAAATGTGATTTAATGGATTATCACTTTTGACCAATAGGTGGCGTAGTTACAAAAACGATGTGATGTGGTCAGAGTCTGGTGACAATGACAAACCTTAAGACCAGTGGCATTAAAATACGCAGATTTATTCAAAAGTTTTTTAGAAATTATGTTATAACTTTTGACCAAAAGGTGGCGCTGTCTCGAAATGTTTTGAGTACATTCAGGGCATGGTGCTGATGGCACATGCTGAGTTTTGTAATGTTGCACCAATGCATTCGTTAAGAGTAGCATGTTACGTTCTATTATAGCGCCACCAAGAGGCTCAATCCCACCATTTTTTTTATGTGACCTCAAAGTGAGCCCATACATGTGTGTGTAAAATTTGGTGAAAATATCTCATTTAGTTTTGGAGTTATATACATTTATGTGAATAAACACATAAAAAATGACTGACACGTGACTTTGATTGGATTTTACTACCCCTTACTATCAATATTTTGACATTTGGGCATTGGCGTATAGCTATCGACCTATGTTTCCAAACTTCTGACGGTGGTTTCGTCTCGATTGGTCAAACGGTTTCGAAGATATCGGCAAATGTTTTTTAAGCGCTAAATCACAACGCTACACAAACCGTAAACAAAACCTAAGCATATTTGGTATCTGTGGACTCGGCAAGGATTCAGGATCCCAACGAGATGACTCACGTGAAAATACGTCAAACACAACCAGAGTTATCAGCATTTGAAAAATCAATTTTGCCACTAGGTGGCGCTGTTTCGAAACTTCTCAGGCTCCTTCAGGGTATCGTACTGATGACCCATACCGAGTTTCGTAACAATTCGTTAATGCGTTCATAAAATACAGCATTTTAGCACATAATTCAAAATGGCCGACAGCCAAAATGGCCGATCTGGGAAAATTGGATATCTGTCGACTCGGCATGACGCCCTGAATCTAACAAGACCAACTTTATTATTTTTGGACAAACTGTTCAGTAGTTATGAGCAAAAATAGCAATTTTTCGTATCTCTGGACCAGTAGGTGGCGCTGCGCCGAAACGCAGCATGTAGCCTCAGGTCATGCTTGTAATGACATGTACCAAGTTTGGTTTGAATACGATAAAGCGTTGCGGAGATACAGCCTTATGTCTGTTTTCGCAAGCGCTACTTAAAATTAATTTGCGTGGTATTCGAGAACAACTTGCAGCGTTTTTATGAATTCCATAACTTTTTGTCAGCACGGTCTGGAGATGATCTGGTTCAATTTTGGTGAGAATCGGAACAACGGCCTAGGAGGAGTTCGAAAAAGTAGCTTTTTCGGATAATTACAAATGGCGGACAAATTGTCGTGACGGAAAATGACGTCATAGGGTGCAATCGAATCGGCATGAGCCAAGGAATAAGAGGACAAAGGATTTGTGATTCTAGCCATTATGGTTCAAAAGTTATAAGCATAAACATGAGTAAATCTTTGGACAGTTGGTGGCGCTAGAGGGATTGAGTTGGAGACTCCAAATTTGCTCTGGTGACTTTTCAGACTGTCCTCTATCAGTGTACCAAATTTCATAACTTTCCCGCAAACGGTTCTATGGGCTGCCATAGACGCCCAGTCGGAAGAAACGGAAGAATAATAAGAACCGGAACAGATACAATAGGTGCCACCGCACCTTCGGTGCTTGGCCCCTAATAATAAGAACCGGAACAGATACAATAGGTGCCTCCGCACCTTCGGTGCTTGGCCCCTAATAATAATAATAATAATAAGAACCGGAACAGATACAATAGGTGCCTCCGCACCTTCGGTGCTTGGCCCCTAATAAGAACCGGAACAGATACAATAGGTGCCACCGCACCTTCGGTGCTTGGCCCCTAATTATTATTAGTTGTTGTAGTAGTATTTGTTTTTATTTATTTATTATTTATGTAACTGTAGTTTGACCTTGAAGAGAAGAGGTCCGGCAACAACCTTCATAAATATTTATAAAATGTATATATAATATAAAAATGTATTTATCATCTAATTTAACATAATTAAAAAACAAAAAATCTGTCATCATTTGCTAAACTTCTCATAGAAGAAAGTCATAAAGGTGAGTAAATGAAAAGCGGATTATAGTGTACATGAACCACATTTATGCAACATTTATGCAACATTTCTTTGTCATTTTGTCATGTTCACTTTGATGGAAAAGAGCAGCGTAAACATCCATCTAACCATCTACTTTTGAGTTTGATGGAAGAAATAAAATCATGCAGGTTTGGACTGACATAAGGGTGAGTAAATGATGAACTGCATTTTATTATTAATAACAGTTCTATGATGTTAAAGTGCCCCTATTATGCTTTTTCGAAATATTACCCTTCATGCAGTGTGTAATATAGCTGTTTCTGAATGTAAAAGGTCGGCAAAGTCTCATTTCCTGTTACACACCTACATAACAATGTAACAAATTTGCATAATGCCAGATAAGGACTTGCGCTATTGTTTGTATCACTGTATCAAGTCCTGAAGAAGCCTTCGGAGCTGAAATTCAGATGTGGTAATGTGTATTTAGTTTCCGACCCGCTATAATCGGTCAACATGTCATCATGCATTCTGACCAATCAGAGCAGAGAAAGCTCTCGGAAAGGAGGAGACTGTATCTTCGAATTAACCGTTTTCAGACTCTTTAAGAAATTAGGTAATATGCTGTGTATATTATTAGTGTTGTTGGAGACTAAATTAGTAACATTTAAAATAGCACAATAAGGGCACTTTCAATTTTTTTCAGTCTGAGATGCTGCTATCAGCTGGATCTCTCTCAGAAAGGATCTTTTTCTCTGTCAGAACGGATGAGAATGTATTGCTGGCATGAACACCCCTCTGCACCTGCATGTTTCCCCCTGAGATGTCTGGAGGAGCGGCGTAATGACAGTAACAGAAAACTAAAGACTAATAGAGTCTGTCTTACACTACATGCCATAAACGTATTTCCATAACTTTCAGCTTCTGCTGCAACGTGTTACTCAAGCTCAAGTCTTTGCTGATTTGGCTATAGTGGGAGGGAGGACGTTTCTAACCTGTATCCTTTAATTAGGGGTGGATTTAAATCTGCTGCGTGCCACAGAAAAGATAAAGGAACGAGGTCTTGACTGTTGAAAAATGCACTGTTTGCGCCTTTAGGTCAGAGAAGTCCGCTCCTTACTTCTTGACAGTAATGAGAGGCTGCGCTCGTTAAAAACCATGGAGGCGCCACCGAACAGCTCGACTGGCTCGTTCGTGAGTAGCGTAGCTTAGTTTTAAGCCCACAACTTGTTATGTAATGCTAGCATCCGTCAGGGAACTTGTGAAAGCTCTAAAGTTTGCATATGAATCAATCTACTGTTTTTTAAATGAGTATACGCCACCCGAAAACAGATTTATTGTCATGGGTGTTGCAGTAAACAGCTCTGAGAGCGACTGCGCACCTTTGTTTGAGTATGTGAACGTAATTGCTTTTAAAAGGGAAAATGAATCCCGCTACACAACAGCTAAAGTCATTAAAGCATTAGAAGGCTTTATTATTGAAGCTGCTAACGGTTATGAATAGCTTCTCTTTGGGCTGCTTGAGTTTGCAGATCATTCATTGTGATTAGCCTTCAGACAAGACGATTTGACGTGAGCGTTTGAATAGAATTAATGGAGGACATGTCTGAAGTAAAAAGCTTTTTTAATCAACAAGCTGCTCTTTCTTTCGTTCACTAAATGGGCACTAGAGATGAGCATTGTACACCAGACATATTGTTAGGGTTCATCTATTCTGAGTAATCAGGAAAGAAAGGCAAACAGAAATGTCCCTCGTCGAGTTTGGATGTCTGCTAACATTTAAGGACGCTTTTGTGGGAAACGAGGGATATTCGTTTCTGTCTCGTATAGCCATACGCCGTCTCACAGTGAGAGTCATTGTCCTAATCATCGTATCAGGTGACAACACAATGTAATAAAGTTGGCTTGAAAGGAGATGGGGTTTCTTTTGCACAATCTCGCCATTTGTTCGGCTTAATCTTGAGCCCTCGGAGGAAAAACCCAACAGATCGGTGAAGTCAGGCTTGGGTCATCTTGGTTTCTCGTGATTAGTCAGTTTTAGGTGAACATGGAAGAACATTCCCTCCCATTTCTGCTGGTGTTTGGCACACATGAAGCTATCGGCTAACGCTGAGCACAATGTTTGGCAACCATGGATTGGGTCAGGTGGGGTTTGCTGACATCACTTTGGTGGCTTTTGTGGTTATGTTACTCTTGTGGACCAAAATACAGACTTAATGTCTACTTAAAATGCATTTAAGTCAGCAAATTTAGAGAAGCAATCTGGAAAATTGACATAAAATGGCAAAATATAACTTGTTGGCATGAGCTTTAAGGCGATTTTACATGAATACAGATGCCTTGATATTTTTCATTGAGGAATATAGACTACGAGTAAGCAATTTTGGAGAATAAAATTGAGTTTAAATGTAAAATAAACCTTGTCAGCATGATTTTTTAAATGGTAACTGTTTCCTTGATACAGGGCCATTCAATTTTTTTTAATGTGAATTTCAATAGAAATCTAAATAATAAAGATTATCTGAATATTTCAACCAAAAATTAATAAAAAAAATCTGTAATCATTTTTCATTTAATGCATTCCAAACATGTAGACTTTCTGTAGAACATAAAAGAAGAAGTGTCAATGGGGACCCCATTGACTTTCATTGTATGCAAAAACTGTTGAAAATATAGTCAAAATATCTTGCAAAAGAAAGAAAGTCATACAGGTTGTAAACAACATTAGGGTAAATAAATGATGACAGAATTAACATTTTTGGGTGACCTATCATTTTAATGAGGACATTTTTTAATCAACCTCACTTGGCGCAGTTATCGGCACAAGAGTAAACGTCCCAGTGGCCGAATGGGTTTGTTTCAGCTTTTAAAGGTGAGAAGTGAAACTTGAGGCCTCTATTGGCTCCTCAGAAAGTCTGCCTTTGTAGGTGAGTGAATGGTGTCTATTCGCATCGGTGTGTGTGTGTGTGTGTGTGTGTGTGTGTGTGTGTGTGTGTAGCAGATGCTGGAACTGGTGGACAGAGGTGGCGGCGGCAGCTGTCTGATGTTCGTAATGGGGCCCATGGGATATCTTTATGAAAACACACAGCCTCTTATTACGAACATCATTGCAAAACATGAGCTTATTCAACTGGACCAAAGCATTCTGAATACAAATCCTGGGTCTTCAGACTCTCTCATTCAACACCATCTAAAATCAATGAGTGCGTGTTCGGGCATGCGTGTTGTTTGCATTAATGTCTAAATAAACACATATACCTTCAGGGCTCAGGAATGAGAAATTTTGCTGCTGGCCTGTCGGACCAGTTGATTTTATTTGCCCAGCCAACATTTTCACTGCAATGCATTTTCAGATTTTCTAGAAAGTATTATAGAAAAAAATTTAAATGCTAGAAAAAAACATTTTAGAAAATATGCTTAAATCTATATATACACTCACCTAAAGGATTATTAGGAACACTTGTTCAATTTCTCATTAATGCGATTATCTAATCAACCAATCACATGGCAGTTGCTTCAATGCATTTAGGGGTGTGGTCCTGGTCAAGACAATCTCCTGAACTCCAAACTGAATGTCAGAATGGGAAAGAAAGGTGATTTAAGCAATTTTGAGCGTGGCGTGGTTGTTGGTGCCAGACGGGCCGGTCTGAGTATTTCACAATCTGCTCAGTTACTGGGATTTTCACACACAACCATTTCTAGGGTTTACAAAGAATGGTGTGAAAAGGAAAAAACATCCAGTATGCGGCAGTCCTGTGGGCAAAAATGCCTTGTTGATGCTAGAGGTCAGAGGAGAATGGGCCGACTGATTCAAGCTGATAGAAGAGCAACTTTGACTGAAATAACCACTCGTTACAACCCAGGTATGCAGCAAAGCATTTGTGAAGCCACAACACGCACACCTTGAGGCGGATGGGCTACAACAGCAGAAGACCCCACCGGGTACCACTCATCTCCACTACAAATAGGAAAAAGAGGCTACAATTTGCAAGAGCTCACCAAAATTGGACAGTTGAAGACTGGAAAAATGTTGCCTGGTCTGATGAGTCTCGATTTCTGTTGAGACATTCAGATGGTAGAGTCAGAATTTGGCGTAAACCGAATGAGAACATGGATCCATCATGCCTTGTTACACTGTGCAGGCTGGTGGTGGTGGTGTAATGGTGTGGGGGATGTTTTCTTGGCACACTGAGCATTGTTTCTGACCATGTCCATCCCTTTATGGTCACCATGTACCCATCCTCTGATGGCTACTTCCAGCAGGATAATGCACCATGTCACAAAACTCAAATCATTTCAAATTGGTTTCTTGAACATGACAATGAGTTCACTGTACTAAAATGGCCCCCACAGTCACCAGATCTCAACCCAATAGAGCATCTTTGGGATGTGGTGGAACGGGAGCTTCGTGCCCTGGATGTGCATCCCACAAATCTCCATCAACTGCAAGATGCTATCCTATCAATATGGGCCAATATTTCTAAAGAATGCTTTCAGCACCTTGTTGAATCAATGCCACGTTGAGGCACGTTCTGAAGGCGAAAGGGGGGCAAACACAGTATTAGTATGGTGTTCCAAATAATCCTTTAGGTGAGTGTGTATATAGATATATAAATCTTATATAGGCCTATACACACACACACAGGTTTTATCTTTAGGGATTACAAGTTCAATATTTAACGGTTTTAAAAATGTGATAAAAAATTAAGCATACATGTTTTAAAATGAATACCTGTGGTTTGCTACTTTTAAATGTCTCCGGTGTAAAAGGCTTTCACAAGAGTCTCCTTTGTAAAAGATTTTTCCGTCTCCACATTTCTTAACATCAACCGGTGTTCAGACTATTGTACCCATTCACCAACTCTGCCTGGCGAACTTTCTTTGTTCTAATGAGCTCTAATTCTTCTCCGACTTCAGGTAATTTGTCTATAAAAGCTAATTTCTGCAACTGATATTCCTTCACAGAATATAATAGTTCAGAATTGCAAGTCGCTTTAGATATTGTATACTGCTTAGCTATTCTTGAGATTTAAAGAGGAGCATTATATGCTATTTTGATTTGAAATGTCATTACGTATAATCTTATTTTAATATTTGGTGCAAAGTTTGCTTAGAAAAGCATGTTAAAAGTAGATGAATGAATGAATGTATCCTACTTTCCACACACACAGACCAGAGTTTCATTTATTTTCTAGTCCATTAGCTCTCCATTTCATTTAGGGCCTTGCCTAATGAATGTTGACATTGTATCCACTCTCAATCCGAGGCATTTCACTGTCAGCGACTGGAGTCAGGTTCAACGCATCCCTCTTTGAAATTCAGTGTGTGGCGCTAACATCGATACAATCGCCCTCACACATGCCATTGGACACATGTTCACTTTGATATCTGTCCTTTTGTGCGGAGCAGATTTGCTCAGGCCTCAACATCACAACAAACACAGCAATTAGATGTCCCTGGTGTCCCAAACAGAACATTATAAACCTGTTTAATATGTATAAGGGTCTGTTTGTTGTGTTTGCCACCTATCAAACAAACAAAGGATAATCCACCCATTGAATATGTCATTGTAACGACCTGACACCATTCATTTTGAAGATGCGCTTTGTCAAATCATGGACGTACCTTGTCACAGGCTTCTGCTCGCAACTGACTGCAGTTGTGGGTCTGAATGCAAAGCTTAGCTTGAAGTACTGTGGGTAAATCTTACAAAGAAATGTCTGGGTCATTCGAAATTATTTTCATAACAAGCATTCTCTCATTGCTAAAGAGCCCCTAAAAGGAACATGTGGTGGAAAAAATGATGGGATTGGAGGAAAAAATATATTGAAATGCTTTTTGCGCTCTCTCGCTAAATGTTTACGTACACCCGAGAAACTTTGCGTTCGCTCGCAAAACCTTTGCGTTCGTTTGCTAGAGTTTCTCAAGTGAACACAAGAGCATTAACTTTAGCATTTTTCATTCACAATGTTGCACACACACGCACACACACACACACACACACACGCACGCACACACACACACACACACACACACACACACACACACACACACACACACACACACACACACACACACACACCACACACACACACACACACACACACACACACATGTTTGTTTTTGTGATTTATGAGGACATTCCATAGGCGTAATGGTTTTTATACTGTACAAACTATATATTCTATCCCCTTACACTGCCCCTGTCCCTAAACCTACCCATCACAGGAAACATTCTGCATTTTTATTTTTTTAATAAAACATAGTTTTTTATGTTTTTTAAGCCATTTGATTTATGAGGACTTTTGAAATGTCCTCATAAACCACCCATAAGTTGTAATACCAGTGTAATACACATGTCATAATACAAATTTGTGTCCTCATAAATCACATAAACCAACACACACACACACCACACACACACACACACACACACACACACACACACACAACACACACACACACACACAACACACACACACACACACACACACACACACACACACACACACACACACACACACACACACACACACACACACACACACACACACACACACACACACACACACACACACACACACACACACACACACACATATAAACAGTTGGGATCAAAATGATTTGTAAATCAGGTTTATTTGCAAAATTTACAGACTTTCAGCTGTTTGCAAAAGGATGTTCTACAAAGTACTAAAAATGCTTGCCATGAAGGGGTTGAATAATTTTGAGATGGCAGAAGTCATTAAAACTTGCATTTTCAGTTGAATTTGGGTAAACCAAACATTTAAATATGCTTTATTACCATGAAAATAATGAAACAATAAAATAATAAAAGATACAATAATAAGCATATAGGCTTAAATTATCTAATAATATACGACTAAAATGGTTAATGAATGGATGATGATGAAATACGTGCCTATATATTGCCCTGATATATAATAATAATTATTATTATTTTGCATTATTGACAGTGGCGGACGGGGGGTTAAATATGCATGAAAATAATGTAAAAATAATAAGCCTAATAATGGGTTTCATTTTCTCTATGCAAAATATAAAAGAACACCTTTATATAAAGGGTAACAATATTTTTTAAGGTGAAAAATGTCCTACTAGACATTGCATGACAATTTTCATATGCATTTATGATCGTGCAGCAGGACCACTGATATTTGAAGCACATCATAATTTACTCAAACAAGACGTTCTTGATGTTTTCCTGAAGCAAATCAACTAATGGTCTTAATTCAAAAACCAGTGCTAAAATGTATAGAGCACTGACTGGATGACAGAAACGTTGCCTTAGGAAAAAAACATCCAGCTTCAAGAGAAGAACATGTTCTGAACACGTGAACATCGTGTTAAGCATCATGTCAGCCAGCCGAAAAGTCAATTCTTTTCTAATTATATTTTTTCCTCCAGAATCCTCAAGCTTCAGTAAGCTAATGGCTATTGCAATAGTTCCACGATGTGTCTTTTAATGTAAAGTGTGAGACTGTACTTGTTCTTTTTCGACTTGGTGAGAAACAGAGAGTTAGGCTCTCCCGTACAGAACTCAATCCTTTAATGATAGCTTTGGTGAAGCAAATGAGTCAAGGGCCATTTTAAAAGCTCTTAACCTCTAATTATGTTCGAGGTGAACAGATCCATAATAGCACCGCAGTGGTCATCTGAAGCCTGTGTATTTCTCTTTGATAAGACACATGACGTAGACAATTCCCAGACGCCACATCAAACTCAAAGCCTAATGATTTCCACCTGCTTGGTCCTTTGCTAGAAAGAAAGAAGACACTGATGAGAGAGGCTGTTCTTTTTACTTTGAATACAGTCCTGTTATAAAACAAGTCTAGAAATTATCAATTTGATTGACAAATCTTAAATTATTAAAGGCTGTTAGTCGCAAAGGGCTTTTGTGGAGCACATTTCTAGATTCGATTTGATTCAGATTAACCAGCTCTCGATTAGTTTCTATGTTGGTTATATATTATTTTTTAATGGTTATAATATGCATTTTGCATAAATGAGAGAAACTCTCTTAGATATTGCTGTAAATTATTGAGAAACTAAAAATTACACAAAATAAAAATGAAAAAATGAACCACATATCTAATCTATAAATCGTTTTACCATTTTTTATAATGTAATATTTATTTTGTTTGCCATGTCTGTGCTGAGATTGACAAAAGAACCATAAAATATGCCAAAAAGGCACAGAAATTCACAAAAGTAATCAATTTAATTTGTGCGCTGTGATCCAAATCATTACAATCCATACATTTGCAAGGAACAGAGAGACCCAAATTCAAAACTTTAGTCTGCGACCGCAAACGTCAAATCACACGCTCATATAACAAATGAAAAAACGGCCGCCCCAGGAAGCTTCACGACATGTTTACGGCAGTGATATCAAACACTCATTGGCTGTCACCTGCTGCATCACATATTGCGACATGCCGTGTTTTGGGTGATGTGCGTTTAAATGAGAAATGCGGATTGGGATCAGTGTTGCCACGTTCGAAGTTTTCCCACGGAATTGCGCTAATTGAGCTGGTTTTGTTATGATTTTCATCAGCTTAAAGGAGTAGTTCACTTTTAAAAAAACTTTTGCTGATAATTTACTCACCCCCATGTCATCCAAAATGTCCATGTCTTTCTTTCTTCAGTCGAAAATAAATTAATGTTTTTTTTGAAAACATTCCAGGATTTTTCTCCTTTTAATGGACTTCAATGGGACCCAAATGGTTCAAGGTCCAAATGACAGTTTCAGTGCAGCTTCAAAGGGCTTTAAACGATACCAGACGATGAAACCATCGCTCATTTAAAAAATAAATAAAAAAGTTTAAGTTTTATTAGCACAAATGCTCGCCTTGCTCTGTTCTGTGATGCACGTTCGAACTCGTTCATCAAAATGAACGAATCTTTTTTTGAGTCATTTAGTTCATTTCGTTCGTTGAATGAACGAAATGACTCGGAAAAAAGATTCGTTCATTTTGACGAACGAGTTCGAACAGGAGAGTCACGAACGTGCATCACAGAACAGAGCAAGGCGAGCATTTGTGCTAATAAAACTTAAACTTTTTTATTTCTTTTTGAAATAACCAATGGTTTCGCTTGATAAGACCCTTATTCATCGTCTGGTGTCGTTTAAAGCCCTTTGAAGCTGCACTGAAACTGTCATTTGGACCTTGAACCATTTGGTCTCTATTGAAGTCCATTATAAGGAGAAAAATCCTAGAATGTTTTCATCAAAAACATTAATTTCTTTTCGACTGAAGAAAGAAAGACATGGACATCTTGGATGACATGGGGGTGAGTAAATTATCAGCAAAAGTTTTTTTAAAAGTGAACTAATCCTTTAATACGCATTTACTGATGTACTGCTTGATCAGAAAAAGCCTGCTAACACCTTCCCTCAAAGCCCTGATTTAATAAAGCACAGTGAAACTTTTATCAACATCCTGCCAAAGTTTATGAATGCTTCAAAGACAGGTTAATATCAGAGAGAAAGAAAAAATGGCCTTCAAACAAAGCTAAGTATAAAAGCAGCGTCGAAGTCGCTAAAAAAGTACGGTATTATAGGATAAAATATCAATATCACACAATGAACCTACAAGATATGAAAATCTGATACTGAATATTAAACGTCCTTTCGGAGCAATTTAAAGTGACTAATCTGAATGGGCAGGAAGGAAATTGGTTTATATTCAAATATGCTTGAGTGAAAGGAGATTAGAATACAATACATATTCAAATGCTAATGTGGCACATTTGTCTGTGAGGCAGTGGTCCATACTATTTGACTCTCCCCTCAACATAACAAGTGCTAACTCAGGCAGGAGATTAGCAAGTGGAGTGTTTGTCAGAGTTCTGTATGTGTGCGTGTGAGCGGTTCTCATTTTTAATGTGTCGCAGACACCCGCTTCAAGCGAGGGCCACGAATACAATTACACAGCGTTTGCATTTGCTGTATTATCAATGCTCAGCCAGAGAGAATGTTGGGTAATGGGACTAATTACTAATAACACCACAGTGGAGGTGTTTTTTTGCGGCAGAGTAATAAAGGTTTGTGCTCGTGAATGCTTTTTGTTCGAAATGTACATTTATATGCAGATGCACCAAACAAAACTGTGTAAATCAGAAGATGTATTGCTATGGTACTTGAATGCCTGCTGTTCTTTATGCTCTTCTTTGAATGACCTCACAGGCCCCGCGGATAATGTGCCAAAAGGTTGTGCTGCTGTTGGAAAAAAAGCCATTGTGTTGCTAAAATAGCTCTGTGTGGATTTTTTTGTGCTTGGGTTGAGTGAAACAGCATCAAAGAAAGACTAGGTCAAATAAAGAGGGAGAAATTAAGCATTTCACATTTGTTTTAACATTATTTACTGCAATACTGTGAATATTGAGGGGCTATATGTAAGAATTTTTACGAATTAATTGCCATGTGTGAAGAGTTTGAACTTTCCCCAACAACCTAGGTGGTCTATAAAGGCCTGTAGACTGGTTTTTATCTATGATTTTTATGTGAAGGACATTTTCGCCAGGAAATTCAAAAGGACGTGACGGTCATGCGCACTCCCGAGAGCCTTTCTTCCATTCAATCACACATGAACGTTTAAACTATACAATAGTTATATAACGCCGAAAGAGCTGTTCTGTGTAATGTAAATGTGTCATAAAAAGCAAATGGATTAGTCTTAAATATACTTGATAATAAAAATACCATAGCATAATTTTAATTACCTCATCTGTCGAAATGATGCCGTGAATTGCAGAGCTTAACGGCTGCTTTCATTTTTGTTGTGTGTTTATTTTGTTGTTGAGAGGAAAGCGGGAGGCACATCTTTACATTTTTCATATAAATATCGCTGCAAAGGTATTTCAAACTTTTCAAAACAAACAACAACAAAAAACTTCTCTGTGAATCACGTTCAGTGTCTTGTAGTGAAGGAGTGCGTGCACGAGCGGTAAGTTGCTGGCTGCAGTTCATCTAACGGCCACCAGGGTCACTAGTCTGTGTTTTTGAGAAATGACAACTATTTATTTATAATGATGGCTCAGCATTACCTATATTGAATTACATATATATAAATAATAAATTAAACATGAAAAATAAGATAAAATAATATTATTTATTTTTTTATTTAGCTTTTAATAGTTTTATTTTACTGCTATTTATTTGGGTATGGTTATAATGTGCATTTTGCTTAAATTAAAGAAATCCTCTTTCTGGTATTAAACTATAGAGGAACTAATTTGGTAAATTATGTAAATATATGTTTTTAATCTTATTTTTTAAAATATGCAACTCATTTTAAAATAAAATGCAAAAATAAACAACAATCCCATTATTACTCGTATTACTATTATCTGATTAGTAGTAATTATGATATAATGAATAAATGATAAATATATACTATATTAGTATATAATAGTATACTATATTAATAATGACTGTAATTTTATATATATATATATAATTACAGTCATAATATAGTATACTATTATATACTAATATGCTATAATTATATACTAATTATATACTAAGTTTAAGTTTTATTAGCACAAATGCTCGCCTTGCTCTGTTCTGTGATGCGCGTTCGTGACTCTCCTGTTCGAACTCGTTCATCAAAATGAACGAATCTTTTTTCGAGTCATTTAGTTCATTTTGTTCGTTGAATGAATGAAATGACTCGAAAAAAGATTAGTTAATTTTGATGAATGAGTTCGAACAGGAGAGTCACGAACGCGCATCACAGAACAGAGCAAGGCGAGCATTTGTGCTAATAAAACTTAAACTTTTTTATTTCTTTTTGAAATGACCGATGGTTTCGCTAGATAAGACCCTTATTCATCGTCTGGTGTCGTTTAAAGCCCTTTGAAGCTGCACTGAAACTGTCATTTGGACCTTGAACCATTTGGTCTCTATTGAAGTCCATTATAAGGAGAAAAATCCTAGAATGTTTTCATCAAAAACATTAATTTCTTTTCGACTGAAGAAAGAAAGACATGGACATCTTGGATGACATGGGGGTGAGTAAATTATCAGCAAAAGTTTTTTTAAAAGTGAACTAATCCTTTAATACGCATGTACTGATGTACTGCTTGATCAGAAAAAGCCTGCTAACACCTTCCCTCAAAGCCCTGATTTAATAAAGCACAGTGAAACTTTTATCAACATCCTGCCAAAGTTTATGAATGCTTCAAAGACAGGTTAATATCAGAGAGAAAGAAAAAATGGCCTTCAAACAAAGCTAAGTATAAAAGCAGCGTCGAAGTCGCTAAAAAAGTACGGTATTATAGGATAAAATATCAATATCACACAATGAACCTACAAGATATGAAAATCTGATACTGAATATTAAACGTCCTTTCGGAGCAATTTAAAGTGACTAATCTGAATGGGCAGGAAGGAAATTGGTTTATATTCAAATATGCTTGAGTGAAAGGAGATTAGAATACAATACATATTCAAATGCTAATGTGGCACATTTGTCTGTGAGGCAGTGGTCCATACTATTTGACTCTCCCCTCAACATAACAAGTGCTAACTCAGGCAGGAGATTAGCAAGTGGAGTGTTTGTCAGAGTTCTGTATGTGTGCGTGTGAGCGGTTCTCATTTTTAATGTGTCGCAGACACCCGCTTCAAGCGAGGGCCACGAATACAATTACACAGCGTTTGCATTTGCTGTATTATCAATGCTCAGCCAGAGAGAATGTTGGGTAATGGGACTAATTACTAATAACACCACAGTGGAGGTGTTTTTTTGCGGCAGAGTAATAAAGGTTTGTGCTCGTGAATGCTTTTTGTTCGAAATGTACATTTATATGCAGATGCACCAAACAAAACTGTGTAAATCAGAAGATGTATTGCTATGGTACTTGAATGCCTGCTGTTCTTTATGCTCTCCTTTGAATGACCTCACAGGCCCCGCGGATAATGTGCCAAAAGGTTGTGCTGCTGTTGGAAAAAAAAGCCATTGTGTTGCTAAAATAGCTCTGTGTGGATTTTTTTGTGCTTGGGTTGAGTGAAACAGCATCAAAGAAAGACTAGGTCAAATAAAGAGGGAGAAATTAAGCATTTCACATTTGTTTTAACATTATTTACTGCAATACTGTGAATATTGAGGGGCTATATGTAAGAATTTTTACGAATTAATTGCCATGTGTGAAGAGTTTGAACTTTCCCCAACAACCTAGGTGGTCTATAAAGGCCTGTAGACTGGTTTTTATCTATGATTTTTATGTGAAGGACATTTTCGCCAGGAAATTCAAAAGGACGTGACGGTCATGCGCACTCCCGAGAGCCTTTCTTCCATTCAATCACACATGAAAGTTTAAACTATACAATAGTTATATAACGCCGAAAGAGCTGTTCTGTGAAATGTAAATGTGTCATAAAAAGCAAATGGATTAGTCTTAAATATACTTGATAATAAAAATACCATAGCATTATTTTAATTACCTCATCTGTCGAAATGATGCCGTGAATTGCAGAGCTTAACGGCTGCTTTCATTTTTGTTGTGTGTTTATTTTGTTGTTGAGAGGAAAGCGGGAGGCACATCTTTACATTTTTCATATAAATATCGCTGCAAAGGTATTTCAAACTTTTCAAAACAAACAACAACAAAAAACTTCTCCGTGAATCACGTTCAGTGTCTTGTAGCTGTGAAGGAGTGCGTGCACGAGCGGTAAGTTGCTGGCTGCAGTTCATCTAACGGCCACCAGGGTCACTAGTCTGTGTTTTTGAGAAATGACAACTATTTATTTATAATGATGGCTCAACATTACCTTTATTAAATTACATATATATAAATAATAAATGAACCATGAAAAATAAGATAAAATAATCTTATTTATTTTTTATTTAGCTTTTAATAGTTTTATTTTACTGCTATTTATTTGGGTATGGTTATAATGTGCATTTTGCTTAAATTATAGAAATCCTCTCTCTGGTATTAAACTATGGAGGAACTAATTTGGTAAATTATGTAAATATATGTTTTTAATCTTATTTTTTTAAAAATGCAACTCATTTTAAAATAAAATGCAAAAATCAACAACAATCCTATTATTACTCGTATTACTATTATCTGATTAGTAGTAATTATGATATAATGAATAAATGATAAATATATACTATATTAGTATATAATAGTATACTATATTAATTATGACTGTAATTATATATATATAAAATTAGTCATAATTAAAAATGAACGAATCTTTTTTCGAGTCATTTAGTTCATTTAGTTCGTTGAATGAACAAAATGACTCAAAAAAAGACTCGTTCAAAATGAACGGATCTTTTTTCGAGTCATTTCGTTCGTTGAATGAATGAAATGACTCGGAAAAAAGATTAGTTAATTTTGATGAACGAGTTCGAACAGGAGATTCACGAACGTGCATCACAGAACAGAGCAAGGCGAGCATTTGTGCTAATAAAACTTAAACTTTTTTATTTCTTTTTGAAATAACCGATGGTTTCGCTAGATAAGACCCTTATTCATCCTGATATCGTTTAAAGCCCTTTGAAGCTGCACTGAAACTGTCATTTGGACCTTGAACCGTTTGGTCCCCATTGAAGTCCATTATAAGGAGAAAAATCCTGGAATGTTTTCATCAAAAACATTAATTTCTTTTCGACTGAAGAAAGAAAGACATGGACATCTTGGATGACATGGGGGTGAGTAAATTATCAGCAAAAGTTTTTTTTAAAGTGAACTAATCCTTTAACTTCATGACAATAATTGTTAATTATGGTTATGAATGGTAAAGTCTATATATATATATATATATATATATATATATATATATATATATATATATATATATATATATATATATATATATATTAATGATAGTAAATATATATATATATATATTAAATGAAACATATTTATGAATATAGAATTTTTGACCACATAAATTGGACAGGACGAATACGATGTGCATTTGGTAGTTAAGAAGGCTGCACAATTAATACAAATAACTATGATTTAGTGGTATGAAATGGCCTAAATTTGATCTTTCATTTAAATTTGGGGAGAGGGAAAATAAGGCAACAATGTGACAAGTCTGGTAGGAAATTACATTTCATGCCACTTTCCAAAAACAGACCTAAAAACACGTACACATGGGGAAACTTGAGCTCAGCTGCATGTCGCTTGCTCTGTGAGCTCTCCATGGTGCTGAAATCTGCAGTCTGGAACTATACTGGGTTAGTAAATGAAACGCGAGTGCACCATGTGGATTTCAGCTTCAAATCAAACTTTTTCCTGTTTTTTTTTCCAGGCGGATGACTTGGAGTATAAGACGTCAACCAGATGTGAACTTCATATTAATTTAACAGGTGTAGGGCGTGAAAATCCTAGTAGCTGCAGTCTCATAATTGAAATTTTCACCAAGTTCAGATATTTTTTAGCAGTAGCACCAAACTGTATTTGAACAGTACAGATGGAGAAGTAATTTAAAACTTAAATTAATAATTAAAACAGATAAGGGCTGTAATTTATAGATAACCCAGCTAATGAAGCTGAAGATAAGAGTTTTCCCATTTCCCAACTGCTTGCTATCATCACAGATAAGTAGTAATTGGGACAGAAACACATTTCGATTAATTTGTTCTTATTGTTATCCGTTACTGGATGTCCTTTCAATTAGTTTCCATGCAATATTCACAGGATGTGCTATATTTTTGTGTTTATCCTTCGAAAACAAACTCGGGAGAAAAAGTCCACTTCAGTTTATAGAGAAACAAACAAATACTGTTTATTTTCTCATCAGTGACCAAACTCATTTCGCACTGGTCATGATTGTGCAACCTCCTCTATATGCAAATGAGCAGTTGATACACTTTAAATTCGCTCTCTTCCTCTCTCTCGGTTCCAGAAAATCTCTGATTATAGTTAGATATGATACGGCTTAGTAAGAAATAGGGATGTTCAATATCTCAATATTAGTGTATTCACTGTGAAAAGGTTTGAAAGGTTGTTTTTTTTGGTGCATTTTGAGTTTGAGTGATGACACAATGAATCTTTCAATTCATTTTTAAACTGATACACTGAAAATAATGGTGTAATGAAAGGAATTCAAAATGAAGACACTTTTCTGAGAGGGTGTTTGTATTTTATGAACCATAATTTCAAATCAAAATTGAGTGATGATTCAAATGAATCACTGAATCAGAGTTTTGATTCACTGAAACAAAATTTTGAACTGATTTACAATTTTTTTTTGCTATATCTCTAAAGGCATTTTTGCTGCTGTATCAAAACTATAATAAAATGTACTTTTTAAACTTTTATTTATGTGACATACTGTATGAATGACATTTTCATATATAGTAGGGAAGTAAGTATATTCTGAAGTTGGAGTGATCTACAGGAAACTTAATTTGATATCAGGAAAAAACCTCTTGAATACACCATTAATATTTAATATATCATGCAGACCTAGGAAGAATACCCTTATTTTCAAGTAGTAAATGAAGCGATACGGTTAATACTGGCTTGTTTGTGTCTCTTTCTCTCGTTGCAATTAATGTTTAATTTGGACATTTTTCAAACCAAGTAAAACAGCACTAGGAAAACCAAGTGCAATCTGTTTACTTAAGTTTCTAAAGCAAGTGTTTAAGTTTTAATGTGGCACCAATATCAATGGCTTGCTTGGATTAACAATGCCTTCCTTTGTTCTTTATTTCTTAATTTATTTTTTGCTGGACAGTACCAGGCTGATTGGAATGAAATTGGACTGCTAAGACAGAGACGTCGAGGAGTTTAAGAGAGAGTGAGTGAATAAGAGAGAGGGGGAGGAAAATGAATGGCGAATGAAAGAGAATCAAATTAGAATGCAGAGAGTAAAGAAGGTAGACGGACTGCTGAAAACTGATGGCGGTAACAGACTGAATCTAATTTGAAGCTCACCAAATGAGAAAAGCTGGGAGAAAGTGGTCTAACAAAACAGCTCTTCTGCGCTGGCCTTTAACAGAGTATTTTCATTAGAACGACTAACCATCGACTCCCTGGGTCTTTTGCATTACGTTCACACCTGTGAAAAAAGCCACAGGCATTTATATGCACACCCTCATGCAAACACACACATGCATGTAGGATAAAACTCACATTTGACGGCTACTATCCTTGTCTTTTTGAGCTGCGCTGTTATTTTCCTATCCTTTCTTTGACTGAATCAGTCTAGATCAGCAAGTCAGAGGTATTTTTAGTCGCTCACAACAGGAAATTGTGCCGCTGTCTCTATCGTTCCTGTTTGACAAGAGGAAAGGGGTCATTAAAACGAGAAGCGAATATGCCACCTTGTCATATGCTTGATAAATCATGCCAATGTGAAATTGCTTGATAAAACGTATTGGACAGAGACTAAATGTCAAAGCAAAATGTATCCAGTTCTAAAAATATATCATATATGTGTGTATAAATACATGTGAATGAGATTAGTAATGAATTATTTCAGTTTTTAAATAATTAAAATAAAAAGGAGTATTGAATAAAATTACAACAATAAATGTGAAAATTTTCTATATTTTAAATCCTTTTTATTTATATTTTTAAAATATATTAATTATTATTTTAACAGTAGAGCATGGCGGTAGCAAAGTCATGGGTTTTATTTTTTATGCAAATAATGTGCATAAAATATGACTTTTTGTCAGTTATGCTTATATTTCATTTGAAATGTAAATCTGCACTTTTTCAACTTCCCACTTGACATGACACAGCTTTATAAGACTTATTTAGTGGTATTGTACTCATTTCCTTTACATGGGACATGAACATTTACAAAAGGACATGAAAAAAGTGGCACATCTTACCCCACACCCCCATATCGTTAGAGGTCCAGCAGAGTTTGTAGAAAGTAGAATCAGTACTGTATTTATAAACCTCATATGAGACCATCTAAGTGGTTCAAGGTTAAGAAAATGACAGACATGAAGTGTGATGTGTTTACGTCTTTTAGTCTCTTGAGACACATGCACACAGGGAGGTTGGAGAGCTGTAGTTCTCTGAGGAAGCTCCTGTCTCCTGTCATCTGAAAAAATCATATTTATGGAAATCAGGCTTGCACCAATGCACTTTTAATTTGTCAAACAAGCACCATCATGTGCAAATCCTTCCTTGTACCAAAACTACTGCTAACAAACCGTATCATGGGCATTGGACTCACTCCGCAGAGCATGTTGGTCAGAATGTCTAATTGCAGATAATGTGACAAATACACCCGAGGCAAGTCTCCATCTGTGCAACTTCCTGAATACCGTGAGCATAGGAGGCCTGGCCCACTTCATGCAAGAGACTGAAATTTCAATTAACACCTATCAAGAGGAAAGAGCAGGATATACAGTATAATATATATATGTGTGTGTGTGTGTGTGTGTGTGTGTGTGTGTGTGTGATGTTATGTAATTGTATATATATAACATTACATTATTTATATTTATGGAGACAGAGCAAGATGTTGGACCAATGAAATTTTGTGGTGGGCACACCCAAAACTCTACAGTAGCCACGCCCAAACCTCTACAGTAGCCACGCCCAAAACTCTACAGTAGCCACGCCCAAAACTCTACAGTAGCCACGCCCAAAACTCTACAGTAGCCACGCCCAAAACTCTACAGTAGCCACGCCCAAACCTATACAGTAGCCACGCCCAAAACTCTACAATAGCCACCCCCAAAACTCTGCTACAGTAGCCACGCCCAAAATTCTACAGTAGCCATGCCTAAAAATCTACAGTAGCCACGCCCAAACCTATACAGTAGCCACGCCCAAAACTCTACAATAGCCACGCCCAAAACTATACAGTAGCCACGCCCAAAACTCTGCTACAGTAGCCACGCCCAAAACTCTACAGTAGCCACGCCCAAAACTCTGCTACAGTAGCCGCTACGCCCAAAACTCTACAATAGCCACCCCCAAAACTCTGCTACAGTAGCCACGCCCAAAACTCTGCTAAAGTAGCCACGCCCAAAACTCTACAATAGCCACGCCAAAACTCTGCTACAGTAGCCACGCCCAAAACTCTGCTACAGTAGCCACGCCCAAAACTCTGCTACAGTAGCCACGCCCAAAACTCTGCTACAGTAGCCACGCCCAAAACTCTGCTACAATAGCCACACCCAAAACTCTGCTACAGTAGCCACGCCCAAAACTCTGCTACAATAGCCACACCCAAAACTCTGCTACAGTAGCCACGCCCAAAACTCTACAATAGCCACGCCAAAAACTCTACAATAGCCACCCCCAAAACTCTGCTACAGTAGCCACGCCCAAAACTCTGCTACAGTAGCCACACCCAAAACTCTGCTACAGTAGCCACGCCCAAAACTCTACAATAGCCACGCCAAAAACTCTACAATAGCCACCCCCAAAACTCTGCTACAGTAGCCACGCCCAAAACTCTACAGTAGCCACCCCCAAAACTCTGCTACAGTAGCCACACCCAAAACTCTGCTACAGTAGCCACGCCCAAAACTCTACAATAGCCACGCCAAAAACTACAATAGCCACCCCCAAAACTCTGCTACAGTAGCCACGCCCAAAACTCTGCTACAGTAGCCACGCCCAAAACTCTACAGTAGCCACGCCCAAAACTCTGCTACAGTAGCCACGCCCAAAACTCTACAATAGGCCTTTATCACAGTCTGCGTGTCGTCACATCCTGCTCCGATTAGTAGCGTAAAGGAGTTTCCGCCTGCATTATCGTCAATGGACGGACGGCAGTTTTGAGAAGAAAATTAAACTAATTTAGTTTCACTTTACAATAAAGTCAGTATTTAAAACAGTTTATTTAGACTTACATAATACCCTACTATGTATGTCATCTTTCATTCTAACAGTAACATTATCAGATAGACGCGATTGTCAGCGCTGCCGATGATTAAGGTTAACAAGTAGCGCGCAGCTCAAGTTACTGCCAGAGGAATAATCAAACGGATTTATGTTTATATTTAATGTTATTTTCTTTATTTTTGCATTATATTATCACCTATGATTCTCCACAGTATCACTGCACTCAAACACGGATGATACGTTACGATGATCAAACCAGTTATTTTTTAATAATTGTCTATGGGCTGGAATTATTCCTTTATTTTAATTTGATGACAGCATCGTAAAGTAACTGCATGAAAAAATGCGAACATTATTGTTTAATACAATAAGTTTTCCCTAACCTTTAATTTAATCACCATAAAATAGACTTTAGTTGTAATTAATATTTTACGATTTGTCTAATTCTAATGTGATATGTTGTTTGTATTCTATTCTTGCAGTTCTGCAGTAAAATAAGGTGATCAGATTCTGTATTATTAAATAACAGTACAGCCCATTGAAGAGATGCATGTCTCTCACAGCCTCGATCATTAATTGAGTATTGTGAAACAGAAAAAAATGTGTAATATTCCGACGAATAGTTAGGGATTTAAAGGGGAGAACGCAAGCCATACTGTATGTGTGTGCGCAATATTACATAATCTGATCACCTTATTTTACTGAAGAACTGCAAGAATAGAATACAAACAACATCTCACACATTAAAGAGAATTAGAATTAGACAAATCGTAAAATATTAATAACGACTAAACTCTATTTTATGGTGATTAAGGAATAATTCCAGCCCATAGACAATTATTCAAAAATAACTGGTTTGATCATCGTAACGTATCATCCGTGTTTGAGTGCAGTGATACTGTGGAGAATCATAGCATAGGTGATAATATAATGCAAAAATAAAGAAAATAACATTAAATATAAACATAAATCCGTTTGATTATTCCTCTGGCAGTAACTTGAGCTGCGCGCTGCTTGTTAACCTTAATCATCGGCAGCGCTCGCGTCTATCTGATGTTACTCATTAGAATGAAAGATGACATACATAGTAGGGTATTATGTAAGTCTAAATAAACTGTTTTAAATACTGACGTTTTTGACGTGATTGTAAAGTGAAACTAAATTAGTTTCATTTTCTTCTCAAAACTGCCGTCCGTCCATTGACGATAATGCAGGCGGAAACTCCTTTACGCTACTAATCGGAGCAGGATGTGACGACACACGCAGACTGTGATAAAGGCCTATAGCCACGCCCAAAACTCTACAATAGCCACCCCCAAAACTCTGCTACAGTAGCCACGCCCAAAACTCTACAGTAGCCACCCCCAAAACTCTGCTACAGTAGCCACACCCAAAACTTTGCTACAGTAGCCACACCCAAAACTCTGCTACAGTAGCCACGCCCAAAACTCTACAATAGCCACGCCAAAAACTCTACAATAGCCACCCCCAAAACTCTGCTACAGTAGCCAAGCCCAAAACTCTGCTACAGTAGCCACGCCCAAAACTCTACAGTAGCCACGCCCAAAACTCTGCTACAGTAGCCACGCCCAAAACTCTACAATAGCCACGCCCAAAACTCTACAATAGCCACCCCCAAAACTCTGCTACAGTAGCCACGCCCAAAACTCTACAATAGCCACGCCCAAAACTCTGCTACAGTAGCCACGCCCAAAACTCTGCTACAGTAGCCACGCCCAAAACTCTACAATAGCCACCCCCAAAACTCTGCTACAGTAGCCACGCCCAAAACTCTACAATAGCCACGCTCAAAACTTTACAATAGCCACGCTCAAAACTTTACAATAGCCACACCCAAAACTCTGCTACAGTAGCCACGCCCAAAACTCTACAATAGCCACGCCCAAAACTCTGCTACAGTAGCCACGCCCAAAACTCTACAATAGCCACGCCACAAAACTCTACAATAGCCACGCCACAAAACTCTACAATAGCCACGCCACAAAACTCTACAATAGCCACGCCCAAAACTCTGCTACAGTAGCCACGCCACAAAACTCTACAATAGCCACACCCAAAACTCTGCTACAGTAACCACGCCCAAACTCTACAATAGCCACGCCAACAAAACTCTACAATAGCCACGCCCAAAACTCTACAATAGCCATGCCACAAAACTCTACAATAGCCACGTCCAAAACTCTGCTACAGTAGCCACGCCTAAACTCTACAATAGCCATGCCCAAAACTCTACAATAGCCATGCCCCAAACTCTGCTACAGTAGCCACGCCCAAAACTCTACAATAGCCACGCCCAAAACTCTACAATAGCCACCCCAAAACTCTACAATAGCCACCCCCAAAACTCTGCTACAGTAGCCACGCCCAAAACTCTACAATAGCCACGCCCAAAACTCTACAATAGCCACCCCCAAAACTCTGCTACAATAGCCATGCCCAAAACTCTACAATAGCCACGCCCAAAACTCTGCTACAGTAGCCACGCCCAAAACTCTGCTACAGTAGCCACGCCCAAAACTCTACAATAGCCACGCCCAAAACTCTGCTACAGTAGCCACGCCCAAACTCTGCAATAGCCACGCCCAAAACTCTACAATAGCCACCCCAAAAACTCAGCTACAGTAGCCACGCCCAAAACTCTACAATAGCCACCCCAAAACTCAGCTACAGTAGCCACGCCCAAAACTCTACAATAGCCACGCCCAAACTTACAATAGCCACACCCAAAACTCTGCTACAGTAGCCACGCCCAAAACTCTACAATAGCCACCCCCAAAACTCTGCTACAGTAGCCACGCCCAAAACTCTGCTACAGTAGCCACGCCCAAAACTCTGCTACAGTAGCAGAGACAATTTTTATGAGACATGTCACTTCCTCAATCCTCAATAGAACTATATAGGGAAAACCTGTAACGCCAAAGATGGCGGTTGTATGCACATGTCCCGCCCCTCCCGCTTGACAGCCAATCGTCTGCTTTTAACAGTCAAGCCGGGAAACATTTCAGCCTATCGTCTGGTTCCTCTGACGCATGCGCACAGTTGAGGTTTGCGACAGCGGAGAGTACGTTACTGTTTAAAAAGGCGGCAGATTTGAAATGTACTGTATGTGTGCGTTGTGTAAATATCAGACATCCCAAGTCTCCCGCATATTGATAGCGCTCCCTGATGCCCGCAAATTAGTTAAGATCTCCCCGAATCTAGAGCGAGTGTGCTTCAAACCATGTAGCACGCGCACCGTACGGAAGAGAGGGAGAGCGCGAGAGACCTGCGTGTTGGTGTGTGAACTCTTGCGCATGCGCAGTAAAAGTATAACCGGTGGGGGAAAAGGCGTTTTAAACCTCATTTTGAGGCAAAGTCGTCCAACTTTTTCAGCGATTTTTATCATATTTTACTGCTGTTTCTATACATGCAGTTTTTATGTCCCGGTGAGCAGTGAAACTGCAGTTATGACTCTCTGCCCATTCATTTAGATAGGAGCCTGGTCTTGTTATTCAGAAATAGCTGCCCGGAGGCGTTGCCAAGATGGCGGCCGAGTGGCAGGACTTGCCTAAAAGGACTTTGACAGTAGCCACGCCCAAAACTCTGCTACAGTAGCCACGCCCAAAACTCTACAATAGCCACCCCCAAAACTCTGCTACAGTAGCCACGCCCAAAACTCTACAATAGCCACGCCACAAAACTCTACAATAACAACACCCAAAACTCTACAATAGCCACGCCACAAAACTCTACAATAGCCACGCCCAAAACTCTACAATAACCACGCCACAAAACTCTACAATAGCCACGCCACAAAACTCTACAATAACAACACCCAAAACTCTACAATAGCCACGCCCAAAACTCTACAATAGCCACGGCACAAAACTCTACAATAGCCACGCCCAAAACTCTACAATAACCATGCCACAAAATCTGCTACAGTAGCCACCCCCAAAACTCTGCTACAGTAGCCACCCCCAAAACTCTGCTACAGTAGCCACGCCCAAAACTCTACAATAGCCACGCCCAAAACTCTGCTACAGTAGCCACGCCCAAAACTCTGCTACAGTAGCCACACCCAAAACTCTACAATAGCCACGCCACAAAACTCTACAATAGCCACGCCCAAAACTCTACAATAACCACGCCACAAAACTCTACAATAACCACGCCACAAAACTCTGCTACAGTAGCCACGCCCAAAACTCTGCTACAGTAGCCACCCCCAAAACTCTGCTACAGTAGCCACCCCCAAAACTCTGCTACAGTAGCCACGCCCAAAACTCTACAATAGCCACGCCCAAAACTCTGCTACAGTAGCCACGCCCCAAAACTCTGCTACAGTAGCCACACCCAAAACTCTACAATAGCCACGCCACAAAACTCTACAATAACAACACCGAAAACTCTACAATAGCCACGCCACAAAACTCTACAATAGCCACGCCCAAAACTCTACAATAACCACGCCACAAAACTCTGCTACAGTAGCCACGCCCAAAACTCTTCTTAGTAGTCATTTTAAACTGATTCAAAATGAATCCAACTTACCATTTTGCTGATTAAGTTTAAATCAGAGACACTTTAAAAAAGTGTTTGCAGGCATCCTACTCAATTGACCCTTCGCGTGGAGCTTGATTGACAAGTAATCTGACCAACCATACCCTACTTCGCCATCCGCCATTTAGAGATAGTAGATTAACATGGGAGGATAAAAACGGAGTGTACTGACGCCTTTCAGCAGTTAAAACAACATTCCTTCTCATGTTCATTCATGTTTATGTGATGCTATAAATGAACTAGAATGAAGAGGTGATCTGATCACGTGCAGCTTTAACTGATGCTCTAGCGATCTGTCACGACACATTAAAGAACCACAAAACGGTATTTATTGTTTAAATTTCTTTTAAAAAATGACCAAATTTGAAAGGTGAGACTTTGTTTAATATGTTTAATATCAAAAGTAACCGAAAAGTAACCTGGTCTGTCCTGTCTGTCAGCGTGTTGTCAGGCTCCTCTCTGCTCCGCGATGTATTTTTCACTGCGTGAGAACATGAGAGTGGCGTAGGTTGTCGGACATAGCGACAGTAACTAAGGGGGGCGGGTCTTTGCGAAGGGTCAGTTTGCCAGCAAAATCACCTTGAATTTATCATTAATATTTAATGTTTCAAAAAATGCAGGTTTTTATGTAAAAATTATAAACCATAATTGCAAACCAAATATTTTGAGTGATGATGCAAATTAATTGTTGAGATACCGAACTGTTGACAAAATGTCCTGTGGCTTGTCACTTTTCACAGCTGGTTAGGACAAAAACGTGTTTGCATAGAAGAGACAGCTAATCGTGCCACTTTATTGAGTTGCATCTGGACTTAAAAACTGTGCATGAGAATGGTCTTCTGAAGGCTCTTTTACATGTGCAGTTTGACATTGATGAAACCCATCTTCTGAGCTACTAATCAATGCAAACGGTTCACCTTGTCAGGGTCAAAAGTGCTCTGACACTTAGTCATTTGTCATTTTACACTGGTAGCTAGAATGAAAGGGTGAGAGAAAGAAAAGCAAATCTTAACAAGGACAACTTCCCTACTAAAAGGGTTTCTATTTGTCCTGAAATCCCTCTGAATATGAATATATATATATATATATATATATATATATATATATATATATATATATATATATATATATATATATATATATATATATATATATATATGCACTAAGAGCGAGCACCCATGGGTGGATGACTTCCTATTTTGCAAACAAACAATAAAGCGTAAAACTGATTACCACCATCCATTCTGTGGCAAGGTTCCATGGCTTTTTATTTCCATTAATGTGGGAAGAAATAGTTAATGAAGTGTTTGTGCTCCGTAACTCTCTTTCGGCATCTGTCGGGGCTGAGAGAGCCCAGCACCGCAAGACTCATTTTCTGGGAGAGTGGATATTAATTTGCATTAGCCTTTGGGTGAATAGGAACCCAGGCCCAGAAGAAAAAGGAGAAGGCAGGAGGAATGACCATTAATCCTGCGCTGCCCCTGACGTCGCTCCCATTTGGGGGAAAGAACAAGATTCATGACTGTACTTAATGCCCCCATTAAAAAAAAAAAAAAGTTCGGCGAGTAATCAGCATTATTTGAGTAAGAGACGAGAAGCATATCATACAGCACCCAGTTCATCTTTGACAACAAGGTGACAGTAACATTCAGGCCTCTAATTAAGACAAATTCATGCTTATTATATTTTTGGGGATAATATACATCGAAATACACAGGCCTAATGTCAGGTTTTTGTTCAGTTTTGGATATGTTTTTTGTGTTTTCCAGTTCCTGTGTTTATTTTCTGTTTTCCTTAGTTGACCTAGTCTGTGTCCGAAATCACCTCCTATACCCTCATTCACTATTCCCTACATTAGTCCACTAATATAGTTCACTTAAAGGAGTGAAAGAAAACGTGAGTGAATTCGGAGTGCACCAGAAGGTCTGCTGCTTTTGCTTGCTGTTTAATAATTATTTGAATCTTGGCAAACTGGCGGCTCCGGCAATATTGAAAATATTAATCTTGAACTCTGTAATGGAAACTATAAACCTTATGTCTCAAAGCACAATAATAATGAACATAAACAACTTAGAGAGCACTGGCCTGTATCACCTGACTGCTGCAGATTGATTTTGGGGTTGATAATGTTGCCATTGAAATGCATAAATCCGAGTCACGAAACGCTCCGAGTATAACGTCACGGGTTTCCTTCTCTTCCAAATTACAGTATGGTGTGAACGCACAGCCCGTTCTCATCCCAAGGCGTCATACATGTGACGCTTTTGACATTTCGTCGAAATCTTACGCACATGGTATCCTTTAGCGTCAATATGAGACGCAGAACCCAAGGCGTCATACAGGTGACGCTTGCTAAATCCGACGCACATGGCATCCTTTAGCGTCAATATGAGACGCAGATCCCAAGGCGTCATAACCTAACGCTACCCCAGACCTAAACCTACCCATAACAGTGCGTGTTATATTGGCGCTAAAGGGTGCCATGTGCGTAAGATTTCGACGAAATGTCATATGGCGTCACCTATATGACGCCAAAGGATGAGAAGCGTTGGAACGCAGCATAAACTGGTTGTTTTGGTTCAGACAGGCAGCACATGAAGTTCAAACGAACACCGTTGTAAACAGAGAAAGAAAACGGATGCTTGTATACCGGGATTGGATACTTGTTCATCTTAAAGGGACAGCAGCCCAATATATATACCCACAACTGTTTGTGTCACCAAAGTCAATCAAACAACAAATGAGAAAGAGAAATCACCTTTGTAGCTTTGACCGAGATAAACTGTATTAATTATATGAATTATATTTAATTTATACATTGAAGACTATGCAGTGTTATTTTACATTTGATTATTCAATGTCTGTACCAAGGTTATTTTCGTAAATGAAAACTAAAACATTTTCATAAACTGAAATAAAATAGAAATTTCAACATAAAATTAAAAACTAAAACTAAACGAAACTAACAACAGTTACTGAAAAACTAACTGAAATGAAATAATAATTAGCAAAAATAAATAATCGTTTTCGTAATTAGGCCTATCACGTTTTTCCATTCCACTGCGCTACTTTATTTTACAATGTATAACTGTTGCACTCGAGTCTCGCATTTTTTACAGTGTCTTGTTCTAGATGTTCTAAAAATGCAGCACTAAAGTTAAAATAAGTTCAACTTTTTAAAAGATGCGTCTCGAGACATTTCAAAGCAAACCCGCTTTCTGTATGAACCAGCCCTAAGAAGCAGAAATGGCCAAATAAGTATTTCCATCATGTCGAGACCTTATGCAAATAGAGCTGTACCTTAATTCCAAGTAATGGAATCACAGGACCACATCATGTGAAACTAAACAAAATACCACACATATTAGACAAGATACCACACTGACCAGAAAATGAAAAAATAATAAAAAAATAGCATATCTAGCCCACAAATAGATTTTTTGTCTGAGTTAGTAAACTAAATGTCTGGTCTGAATAGGATACATTAATATGAGTTGCATTTGTTTGGTTCTTTGTTCAATCTCAAACAATTCTTTTATTTTTATTATTAAGAGATTCGCACAAGAGTTAACTGTAAACTGCAAACATTAAACTTATAGCTGAAATTAAATTTATTTAACTGGAAGTGTTCTGTTAACTCTGCTAAACTATAATTACTAAAACTAACACTGAAACCAAATTTATAAAAAACTAAATAGAAATGCGTTCAAAAAATAAACTAAAACTAACAAAACCATTAATGAAACTATAACTAAAACTAAACTGAAATGTATAGGAAATTATAAAGTGATATTAAAACAAAAATCCAAAATTATAATAACCATGGTCTGTACCTGAATAGTTAATTTACCTGAAAAACAAAGCCCTGCTTATTTCATCTTTGTCTTTGTTCTATTGTAGGCCTCTAATATACATCTGCAATATACATAGGAGAAAAAAAACTAAATATTGCAATGTCAGTGTTTTTCCAGTGTCCTGCAACAAATCGCCTACCCTGCCTTAAACAGACCAGATAAAGGCATCTTAGACAACATTGCACAAACACTGAATCTGACCCCTCTTATACAGTAGTACACACATTTTCGGTGTTCAAACACAGCCATCTCTGCGAAAAAGCTATTCTGGTGGTGGAAATCAGCTCGGTGGTCATAATTTCTAACTCCATAGCACAGCAATCAGCGTGAGGCATAAAAGGGTTTTATTACGCCACAGCTGGCAGCTGGTTCTCTCCCCCTTCATCAGCCGTATACAGAACGCCTGGCCACTCAATAGATGCAATTATGCAAAAATAGCATTCTTCACCTAACCAGCATTGGCTACGATATCAAAATATCAAACAGAATGAACGCTTATGCAAACATATAGGGTAAAGTATTCAAGTTGAAGTTTAGAAACTGTCATTTTAAACGCACGCGCGCTGAGCTCTTATACCTGAGGCAAACACGATAGCTTGCATAAAATACAATAGCGGTTGGGTAACACTAACACATGTCATTTTGTTTAATTTATCTGCCAGTCAAAGCTCTCCCCTGAGTAGAAATATCAAATTCAATTCAGTGGTGGTCATAGTAAGGGTTAGCTTCGCTAGGTCCGTTCGCTCCACGTCAGCATTTTTAGGCTGTCTGTTTTCATCTGCTATATTGTCAAGTTGTTTTCTTTTGTGCTCGGATGTTTCCTGTAGCAATTTATTTAATGTGTTTCTTTTCTTGCTCACGCAAAATAAAAGGGTTTCACTCTACCTTTGAGATTGATGTGTAATAATGAATGTTTAATAGAGCACTCTTGCACAATACGAGCTAACGTCAGCTATTAAATTGGTTATACAATAGCCTATCTTGTATCATGCATATTTCGTATTCTGTCAAAAAGAACGTGCATGTAACAAATGCATAAAATATTAAAAGTTTTCAGGACCAACTGAGTTTAATTGAAGACATTACTCATGGTGATATTGTCTGTCTGCATCAAAACAAATCGCAAAAGGACGGAAATAAAAATGGTAATTGCAAGTAATTGAGCCAAAAGCATGTGTCAAAAACAACTCTTTGAATTAATAAAATATATTTTTCTAAGGATTTGTGACATTGTCTGACATTTCAAGTTTTCAATTTTTACATAAACGACTATCCTCGAGGAGGGCCTTGAAAAATCATTATTAATATTAATGTACGGTTGAATAGATAATGGCCTTACGGACTTTTTTAGGACTACTGAGAATTCATCTGCATTCAGCATATCTAATTATTAGTTCTCTGAAATACGAGAGACCTTGGCATGATTGAAGGTAAAACTGCATGCTGTAGCCCATGATAACTAGCCTACATCTTTTTGCGTTACCGCCTTCCATCCTTCTGTTCCTATGTGTTTATGCAAGAGGAGTTGAGTGCTTGCTTTTTGTTTTATTGTCAAATAAATCTAACTGTCTCTTGGGCATGTGTGAATCACTTTAGTTCAGGTGCAGAGGCTTCAGACAATTTAATCTCACACAATCTCATCAGATAGATATATTCCAGTGGAAACGGACATGCGCATTGTGTGTGTGCACACCGTTTGTGTGTGTATCCGTCAATTACCAGCCACTCAAGGCTTCATATGAGAAATTAGATTCAAATAAGACCACATTTCACATTATCATTAATGATACAGTATATCACTTTTGGGTGGAGATTTCTTTTTCTTGCAAAAAAAATATAAATGAGCAGAACATTAAATTAAAGTCAGATGTACAAGGTTTTTAAAAAACGCCTTTAAAAAAAAAAAAAAAAAATAGGCCTAATGTTAAAACTGGTTCACTGTAAACATTGCTTAAAGGGCACCTATTATGGATTTTTGAAAATTGCCCTTCATGTAGTGTGTAACATAGATCTAAGTGAACAAAAACATCCTGCAAATTTAAACATGAAAGTTCACCATATACAAAGTTATTGTCTCTCAAAAGTAAGAGTCGACTCTGAGTCGCTGATATGAATCGATAGACGAACGATGCTTTTTCTCTAAATTTATGACGTCACCTGTACAAGTTATTTGAATAAGATACGCCCACTTATTGCGTTCAGAGACGCCAGGGAATCATGTCGACGAGACGTTGTGTTTTGAAGTGCGACGCAAAAGCAAACTTTTTTCATCTGCCCAGTGAGGAGCATTTGAAGACTAAGTGGCTACAGTTCATATATACAACTATACCACAGAAGTATAGCCGAACATTGTTCTGTGTTCGCGTCATTCTGAAGATGATTGCTTCACAAACCTAAATGCTATAAAGTATGGATTTGCGAGCCGGCTGAGACTAAAGGAAGGTTCAGTACCAAGTTTATTTGGATCAGCTTCCTTCTCCGAATCACAACCATGTTGCTTTTATGTTTTATAATGCTCAATAATTATTGTGTGTGTTGTGTACGCACAAGCGCAGCTTCTAGGTCTTCAATGTCAATTGTTTTGAAATATGTGAAGTGCAGGGCTCTCAAGTGTCACGCATTGAGCGTGACAGTCACTCATTTCGGTCTTTTGTCACGCTCTCCCGCCACACATTGTATTTCTCACACTGAAAAACTATTTGTAATATATTTAATATGCCGCAGCGCCCAAAACTGCCGCGCCGCTCTCACTGAACCGGCAGGAATCAAGCGCGTCTCCTCTGTGTTGTTCGTCTGGTGTTGTTAGCCAATCAGAAAATAGCACTATTGTATCTGGGTAAGATTTAACGCAACAACCAATGACACCCCGTCGGCTCGGTGTCACTCCTTTGGGCTATGGTAGCTAACATATCATCGCAGATTAGCGTCACACAAAGACAGGGTTTGGAAAAATGACTCGCTAAACGATTATGGGAGTCGGTGAGCAAATCAGGTAAAAATAAATTCATATTATAAGACAACAAAAGTGTTTTTTCTCATTTCATGCTTGTAAAACTGTTGTTGGGGACTCCCAGAACAATATTAGGAAAATTTTAAATGCCATAATAGGTACCCTTTAAACTACAAAAAGGGTTAGTTAAGCCAAAAATGAAAATTATCCCATAATTTACTCTACTCACCATCAAGCCATGGTGTATATGACTTTCTTCTTTCAGCCAAACACAATCAGAGTTATATTAAATAATATCCTGGCTCTTCCAAGCTTTAAAATGGGAGAGAATGGTACCTTGTTTTTTGAAGCCCAAAAAAGCGCATCCATGATCCATTATAAAAGTGATCCATACGGCTTGTTGTGGCAAAACTTCTGTTAAACATCATCACTGCGTAAGAGACACTCAGAGTCAAATTAATAAAAAGAGAAATGTTTATTCTTGCAAGAAGGCCCAGTCGCCATCACAGCCGTTACATTCTGTGACGTGAGTGGCGCGCACCAGGAAGACATGAGACAGCTTTTATACTCTTTTCAAGGTTCCTTCTCACTCGCTGTACTTTTCCCCCCAGATAAGGCCCCCACTTCTGTTCAGTTTTTTCTTAAGGACACAAACTGGTACTGGAATAAACTAGCCAAACCTGACCATTCCTAAGGTCAAGATGTCCTGTCCCATATATTCCTGAAACGTCACGCACAAGCACGTACACACATATACTTTTACACATTGAATAGATTAGGAATAAATGACTATTAAAATTTCTACAACAATTCCACACTTTTTATCATTCAGATTACCCATAATCACAATAATAAACAAAAAGACAAATTTTAAGTCATATCATCACACTACTCTTCATCTCTGTTTTCACATAACTGATCACTCTTCTTAAACATTTGTGAAAATAACATTTGAAAAGAAAAAGCTTAGGCTGTTTTTGTAAGGATAGTCCCTTAAGTATTAGCAAGCAGATAAAGAATTCAACTAAAGCCGGGCTAGATAAACAAATCACTGTTGTTGTACCCCAAGCATAGCTTGACCCTCAGTCACCTTAGTTAAATAAGAAATAGTGTACAGACTAGTTAGAAAAACAACAAATCATCAATCCACAGTTGTTACATCAAAATATAAAGTATAAGAAAAGTATAATAAAACCCTTCATTTCAAAACCCTCTCCTTGTACCTTATCACATAGCGGATAAGCACAGCTTTTAACCATCTGTTCATAACAAAAACATTCATAGGAAGAAGAAAAAGAAAAGAAAAACAAACACCAAATGTCTAACACATGTCACTGTAGCTTCCACTACTAGAATCATCTTCATCACATTTCTTGTCATTGTCATCATCATTTGGATAAAACTGTCATTTTACCAATCTAACTGAGCTGGAAACACACATTATTGACAATCCTACCCCCGAAACCCCAAAGAGTAATCAAACAATCCATTCATTTTCCTAAAATACTTTCTAATTAATCAGTGACCAATCAAATCTCGTTGGCGTTGTTTAAGGTGAGATGTTTGGACGGTGGTGTTGCAATCTCCATCCTTGCAACCTTGTTTGTGGAGTGGACCATAGCCTCTGTCACCTGTGAATGGAGATCTTAAGTGTTTTGTTAGTGCTGCTGGTCGTCCTTCTGGTGTGACCTGTGGAATTTTCACCATTTGTTTACTGATTATATACATTATTAGTTCCAAATTTATTCTCAACATCTGGCCACTCCAACAACCTGAAACTCATTCAACTATTACATTAACATTCAACCCGCTTTACTCATGTCAACAACACAATATTTATACATTTTGGACCAGAATCATTCTGTTAGCTGCAATCCAATCTGACATTCTGTGAAAGGAAAATTTTAAGTTATGCTCTGCTCCATTCTCTGTAAAGAAAACAAAATGTCGAGGTTATTTTCAGATAGTAAAACTACACGTAGTTTCTTTTGTCTACTGTTCTGCCGTGACCTTCGCTGCCACATCTGCCCTGGCGTTTCCTGTTGAAACAGTCCTGCAAATACATTTACAGAAAGCAAATTTTGTTTGGGACGGCCTTTTACCCAATTAGAACCAGTGTCCTCCCAACATATATTGTCCCTTAGTAAACCATATTTGGCAATTGTTATACCATCTCCCTCTTGATGCACGACACAACTCGAGCATCAATTTAACATAACATTTAACATAGTGTTTTGATAAAGTTTTCCATCAACACTAACCCAAACGTTGTCCTTCAGACAAATTTCCTCCAGACATCTTTATCTGTCTCTGAAACAAGATATTACACACTTAAAGCCACAATCTCATCTTCTTTTCGAAGTATTTGAAGGGCAAAGGCCCTGAGTCTCACAGCGTATCCTGCTTTTCAGGCCTGTTGTTTGGTCTCTTAATTCAGTCATCTACAAACATTTTCAAAGTCATCAATTGTTTCTATCAAGTCAGGTCGTGCTGTACAGACTTGGTCACTTGTCAGTCAAATAACATTCTCATCCTTCTGCCCACAATAATCATACATTTTTAGGGGCTCTCTTCCAAATTTCATGTTTGACTTAGCCAATATGTCACTTTGTTGTTGTCATCAAATCTATAACATTTTCATTTATCTCAACCCATGCCAGATGGTGATCTACAACTCCACAATTCTAATTTACACAAATACCTAAACTGATCCAGAACGTAATTCAAATCAACATCATAAAAGACAAAAGTAATTAATACCAGACAGAGCTTGATGACCAATCAATTTAAAGCTTGCCCTATGTTCTGTATCAGCTTTTCATCGGATCCACACACAATTATCGGCTTCTTTAAAATTTGTCATTTGCCTTAACCCATCTGTAATGATGAAACAATATACTCCCTCTTCAGGCGGAATATTAGTACCCCAAACTAATGCATACAAGACCTAAAGTGCTGTCACCATCACACACACATACTAGACACACATATCTTAACTACTCATTCTCAATGTTCGCCTTTCTTTATATTATTGCTAAAAAGATTTAAATTTTGAGTAAGATTTTAAACTTCACATTTTCTGTAGCTTTTGCCTAATTTTACATGGTCTCTTAACCAGTTCCAAAGCATTTCTGTTCATTATTCATTAGATTTTCAGTCTGCTGGGTTGCTTTGTTTAATTTTTCCTTATCATTATTTTGCTTCAGCTTGCTCTAGCAGGCCGACAACAGAAAGACAGACACAGTTTACCATCCCTTCCTCCACTCAAACAGTCTCTCTCTCTTATTAACACATAATAATTACATTAAATTAATCACTATCCTTTTACCATTAAATTTTGTTATCCAGACTTTTCTCAAATCAAAAACTGTCTTCATCTTTAGCCACCCACCATGTCAAACGACCTTCAGGAGTTAAAACATATTAGTTCAAAATCAACACTTCTATAAATTTTCTTATTCTTGCCCATGGGGCAGCCAATACATAAAAAGTTTTGTTCCTGTCTCCCATCACAAATAATGGCAATCCCCTCATGTTTCAGGTAGCTCTCGAAAGCCCCTCCCCCATAGCTCTTTATCTATAATTTTCTCTTCAGGGTGTTGTCCCCCTGGCTTAATTGCAGACACTTGTCACAATGAAAAACAAGCGTACGATTATGCGGTTTCTTCTGGCAAGTGGTATAGAGGAACTCACATTCTCTGGGTCAGACTGCCGCAACTCGTCACAGCGCATCTCACCTCTCAATGCTCTGCTGACCCCAGTGGCCTCCAGTAGTCAGCGCTCAACTCTCACTACCTTTCTTGCATGTACCACACCCCCGTCCTGAGGTGCCCAATGTCCGTGACCCCCTGCGTTAGGCTGTCCCCTGGCCAGGAGAATCATCCCGTCCTTGAGTAGCCACGTACACACTGGTACCGCTCTTTCCCATCACACAATCAGTTTTCTTTAACAGAACTCAGCTGTTTTCTGGAGCTTTAGGAAAGGTACGTTCAAGAGTCACCAGAGCCATTCTGATTGCCTAATAGTGTTTACACAGGGAGACAGGTTAATAACAGCAGTATTTAATCACTAAAATCCATTAACCATCTTAAAATCATCAACCTAGCTATACATCTGTAGCCGTAGCCATCGGGCCTGTTTCAATGGTGGAGACTTAAGATAAGACAAAGAAGTTACTGGTCCTAAAATAAAATAATCAAAAATGTTATTTCTATCATTTAAGATCTGTATTATTATTTTAAAGACTTCTTTAAAGTCATTCAGTTTTACATTTAAAACATTCACAAATACAAATTGCCCTCTTAATGGCAATGATTTCTTTTACATCTCTGTGTCTGATTTTTTCAACTGAGACACTGTGCTTTTACTATAAATAGCTTATTATTACTTATGACACAGGGTCAGATAACAGCCTGTTAGCTGAAATTGACTGAGAGAGACTCTGAGGCACTCAGGATTGGTACACTGTTCTCTCATAAACTTCTAACTTCAACAAAATCATTAAACTTTATCTATCATCTTTTAACTATCCCAGCTTAAGGCATCTTTGCCAGAAATGACATTTGTTTCCAAATAAACATAATTTTATAGTTGTCTTTATTTAGACATTACAAATTTCCACTCAGATTGAGTGTCTGTCGTACTGGCCGTTTACAGCCACAGCAGACATCAGATTCAGATAACCGAACTGTTTCATTACAGCCAATAACAAACTTATCTTTTGAAAGCAAAACATCAGCTTCTAGTTCTTTCATGGTCAACAGTTTTCAAGCTGTTTGTTTAATCAGATGCCTTTCTACACATTTTACATTTATCAACTGTTAATTCAGTAACCAACTGCTTATTTGATCTTAAATAATTATTCTAGTTCTCAATAACATTTCACATTTCATCTTAATTTTAATTGTCAAGTTCTCAATTACCATAGCTTAATATGTCTTCAAAGTTTTTTTTTTTTTTTTCCTAGGAGTTTATCAATCTCCAATTAGGATTCACACTAACTTTGACGAGGCTAGTACTCTCTGCTTGTGATACATCTTTTGTAGTTATTATAAATCATCTGTGAGATTAGTCTCTCTATATAATCTAAACCCTTTTTAAAATGTTTAATTAAAACACAATCATCTTTTTAGTTACTTTTATATATTTTGCAATTCACATTTGTTGGAGTCATTATCCATAATTTTACATCAAACTGTATTCACTTAAAAATTACTATTATAGATCTTTTCAAAAGGATTCACTTTAAGACTTTAATCTTTTGACCTTGTTTTTATCTCTTATTCTCTCTCAGACGAAAATGTTAATATCGTCTTCACTTAAACACTGATCTACTTTCAAACCTGCATTATTACCAGAAATGTGTCACTGTCACATTTTCAAACACCTTCTCAGTGGGCATTTACATGTTAAATGTTAAATGGTCCTGCTGACCACAATTTAAACACTCTCCATCTGCTCTAACTTACTGCACACCCTTGAAGCAGTGTGTTCCATTGAGGAATGCAAACAGAGCCACTGATAAGCAGTGCTCCATATTCTTTTACAGTCCACCAATGGCAGATACAACAATAGCCGAATCATCATTATTACTGGCACAACATACATTATTGATTTCCGGAATCTTTGGACATAGCTGTCTTTACATTTTACTAATTTGCTATTATCATCAACACTGATTACAGAACAAGTGCATATCTAACATCCAAAAGCCGGGCTGAATAAGAAGACTGCTCCTGTACTCTCGACCTTGATCGAACCCTCAGTCACTCCTCAGATATTAAATACAGACATTGTCTGCAATCATAAACACCAGGATATGCTACCCCATTATAGACCCCTTAGGTTCAAAAACA
The DNA here is from genome assembly GCA_036326025.1 of Chrosomus eos. Lineage (NCBI taxonomy): Eukaryota > Metazoa > Chordata > Actinopteri > Cypriniformes > Leuciscidae > Chrosomus > Chrosomus eos. Next base: position 4,753,391 of record CM070842.1, read on the forward strand.
ATGTTTGTCAAACTAAAACTAAACCTAATTTCAATCTTTATTTTACCATTAAAAATATAGAATTGTTCCCCATTCTGCTTAAAACATTTTTCATGTCATGTTAATTCCTGTCAATCATACAATGCCTTATTTTATTCTAAAACTGTATTTTCATACCAACTAAACAGTTAATTTGACTTAAATTCTGTCAGACATTTTATTTTCATCACATATAGTTCACTATATTTACATACATTTATATTTATAGCCCTACTATATTTCATCTCAATCTTCCCCTACATGCCATTTTCATTCTGTATCCTCTCCTTTCTTTTCTCAGACATGCCAGTTCCTTCATTATCTAACCAGTACATGATTGTTTGCACAATCCCCACATAAACATATCTCACACACCAACCTTCTTGTTTTTCACTTCCCTCTTCCATCAAGTTTCTCACTTACAGTTCTCTCTTTTTCTATCACTCTATCACTCTATTTCACACAGACAGCCTTATTGCTGCTTGCTACTTCAATCCTTATCGTATAACTTTAAGTTCTATAGACATCTAATGTCATGCATCCATTTACTGGATGAAGAAGTAAAAACATTATTTCTCCTGGCAGTTCGACATTTTATCTTCAAGCCAACATTTCATTATCTGTTCACATTTTTACACACATGTTGAACGCAGACACTTTTATTTCTCACTGCCCTGTTCAACTGTTCGCCGCACCACCTTTAATCTTGTGGCGCTCAATATCATACATTTCTGCCCTTAATTTTATCTCATTTGACAGAAAACCGGTATACCAAATTTCGCAAGCTTGCTTTTGAGACATCCCCATACTGCTGCTTCTCTGTTCTCTGTGGATTTCTCTTCAACGCGCGTTTTCTTTAGTCTGTTAGGCGTCCCCAACAAACCCGATTCTTTTCTTTTAACCCAAATCGGTCGGGTTGCACTATTAGTGCCCTCCTAACTATGGTTTACCAAAAAATCTGTTACGATTGTTCTGGTTCCCCCTAATTAGCCTCAGCACCTAAAAACAAATTGCTCCGTGGTGGAACAACTCATTTTCAGGTTACCTATCTGTTTGAAATCTCTTGATCTGTCACAGTTCTCAATTAATCCCAGATTATTTATCTGCTTGAAATTTCTTGATCTGTCACAGACCTCAATTAATCTCAGATTATTTTCCCTCGTATCTGTTTGAAATTTCTTGATCTATATATAGATCTCAATTAATCTCAGATTACGTACCACAGAAACAGCCCTCAGCCAGTATGGTTCAGTTTCACTCTTTGAAAAATATTTTAGCCCAAAAGAAAAATATTTTAGCCGTCTCTTACCAGAGATGTCTTGAGTTGCCACGGGTTCGTTTTCATCTGATTCCAGTGGAGCTTCTCCTGGCCCTGATAGCGGTCGGCCCCTCTCTCTGAAACTTACGAGGTAGAGCTGGAACTGCTCAGTCCAGGTGGCCAAACACCGTCCGCTCTCAGGTCCAGGAGGCACTGCCAAGGAATCCCACTCTGACACCAAATGTTGTGGCAAAACTTCTGTTAAACATCATCACTGCGTAAGAGACACTCAGAGTCAAATTAATAAAAAGAGAAATGTTTATTCTTGCAAGAAGGCCCAGTCGCCATCACAGCCGTTACATTCTGTGACGTGAGTGGCGCGCACCAGGAAGACATGAGACAGCTTTTATACTCTTTTCAAGGTTCCTTCTCACTCGCTGTACTTTTCCCCCCAGATAAGGCCCCCACTTCTGTTCAGTTTTTTCTTAAGGACACAAACTGGTACTGGAATAAACTAGCCAAACCTGACCATTCCTAAGGTCAAGATGTCCTGTCCCATATATTCCTGAAACGTCACGCACAAGCACGTACACACATATACTTTTACACATTGAATAGATTAGGAATAAATGACTATTAAAATTTCTACAACAGGCTCCACGGGGATAATTAAAGCCTTCTGGAGTGAAACAATGTGTTTTAGTAAGAGACATATCCATATTAATATTATATAACTATAAAGTAAACTATGACTGGCTTCCGGTAATGACCTTCTGGTGGAAGAGTGAACTCTGACCTGATGTTTAACGTATTTGACGAACTCGGAAGCGCAGAGGATAGAGCAAAACAAAACACCAGTCATGAATTAGAAGTCTAAATTGAATTGATGGAGGAGCTTGAGTTTGATTAGCCTTTTGGGGCTTTAAAAAACAAGGTACCATTCACTCCAATTATAAAGCTAGGAAGAGGATATTTTTTAATATAACTCTGATTGTGTTCGGGTTAAAGAAGAACGTCATTTATGGGTTGAGGGTGAGTAAAATATGGGATAATTTTCATTTATTTGGGTGAACTAATACTACAAAAACTAATAAATATCTTGCATCGCTTAATATAATAAATAGATAATAAACAATAACATTCATACTACTTCGATTTTTTATGCATTTAACAGTAAAATTACATAAATTGTCCTATTAAGTCCTAAAAATATGCCTGCATGGTAATTTACTTAAGTGACATGCAGGTTTTTACTGTATTGTACATGTTCTCTTCCCTATTACTGAAGTACATTACAATCCACAAAACCACATGATGTCGTTGATAGCTCCTCTCAGGCCTGCTGCCATAAAGAAAAGTGTTGGATTGATCTGTCAGCAGGGAGAGCGGAGGCAGAGGTTCAGTTTTCAGCGAAATACAGGGAGACTGACTTTAAAAGGAGCTTTGGTTCATACCAGCCGAACCAAGTCTAGTAATAAGAGGCCAGAAAAACACAGAGGACCGAAGCAGTGAAAATGTAGACAACCACTAAGTTATCGAGCTGTTTGTTTGCGTCGGACAAGAATACTCTCGCAGACGATTGACGTTAACTAAGGGGGATTTTGAAGGGATTTGCTTCCAGATGAGAGTTTCAATGCTGCACGGCGTGTGGGGAAATGTGGGATGCTTGTTGCCACCAAACGGTCCTTTCCCTGCACTGAGGATTGTAATGATTTATCTTGAATGAAGCAAAGTGTGAAAGAGGTTCAAGTGCCCTTATCGGTGGTTTGAGATGGTTGTTTACCATCTGCACTACATGGTGTGCAATCAAGGGTAGATCGTAGCAGTCACTTTAATAATACTCTGCTCTTGATCATATTTTCCAGGATGAAGGGTTTTATGCAAGATTGCAAACAAATCCCTATAGGATCCTCATAATTCAACTCTAATGCAGTCTCGCCCGGGTGAGTTAACTTGTATGAAAAGTGGATGTTATTCGCTATCACCGCAGGTCTGACAGAATAATTGGGATTCCGCTGGTGTATAAAATGGAAGGTAATTCCCTCGAACCCCCTCCATATGAGTTTGTGCAGTATCACATCAATTTTATTACGAGTCCTGGTGTGGCTCGACAATATTAGCCATTTAACCTTTCCGGTTGCTAATAGGAGATATCAGGGGGAGGGGGAGCGTAATCCAATAACAGGCTGTGAAATGTGTATTTTTGGCCATTTAAATGCAAATGGAGTGGTACTGGAGGCTGTGAGGGGTTGATGGCTAAGGGCAGCGGTGCATGGTCTGCATGAGACAGGGGTACATGCAATGAGATCAGACGGGCCCAGATATCACATAAGGGTTGGGGGGTTGAGTTAGCGTTGGTGGAAGGGGAATGGTGGTGACTGTAATGAGCGAAAATAAACATTTCCTGTCCGTTGGAGATGCGATCTAAGGATGATAAATGGAGCGGCCGCAGGTGAGGATGATAAATCGCTTGGCTGGGCTGATTGGGACGTGGCTGGTGGGAAAGAACAGAGGGGAGGGAGCCCTGCTGGATATTAGCCGTACCTCATGCTGTGGGGTTATATAGGGATGAGCGAAATACCACTTTTTCATTTTGCTATAAAGCTAAGTGCAAATGATTTGAGGACTGAATGAATAGTTCACCCAAAAAAAAATGTAATCATTTAACTCATCCTCATGTCGTTAGCTTAGGATATTCATTAATTTTAATATTTCTATCAGCACTTCTGATGAATGAGTCATTCATAAAGGTGGTCACCTTTTTTGGTCCTGCATGAATTTGCATTTTTGAGCCAATTGGTTTTAAAGATTCAGTGACTCACCAATAAAGACTGTCACTTGCTTTGTTTCTCACTAATGAAACAGTTGAGTGAATGATTTCGCGACTCATTCAAAAAGACAGTTTCTGATTCAATCTTTTTTTTTGAGCAAATTGTTTGAATGAAAGATTCAGTGACTCCAAAGACGGTCACTTGTTTTTTTTCTGAACGAATTAAGTGTTTTTGAATGAATCAATTGAGTTCAAAGTACAGTACTTCTTCAGAAGAACTCAGTATGTGAATTTGAGCAGCCTTTCGCTTGTTTTGTTCCTGAATTAATCAGTATTTTTAACAAAACAGGTAATTGAATAATTCAGTGACTCAATTATAAAGACAGTTAGGCCTACCTTTTTCGAATCATTTTTTTAAAGGATAATTCCGGTATTTAACACTTTGAGTCTATTTTCTAGTTGTTTTGGATGAACTAGAGTGGTGGACTTAGAAATTTTGACGATGGGTCCTGTCTCGACTTTTTGACTATTTTAGGATCGCCTCTGAGCGCTTCAGAGTGGCTGTCTACGAGCATACTGAAACATGTCCTTAAAACAACACTTAACATTAGCTTCTCAAAACTGTGCAACTCACCGAGTGATTAGTGGTGTTCGTTGATGATTAAAAACAAATATATCGGCGCAATGTATGCTTTCAATCCGTGTTATTTACTATAGTGGAACTATTTTTTCAGATACCTCACAACCACGTATAAACTTCCGCTCAATATTTGAGTCTGAAGCGTTAGCACACTCCCGACCACTTGATGGCGACAACCAGTTTGCCGCAGTTGCTCTGCTCACGCTAGCCTTCTGAGAGACGGAGAACCGAGCGAAAAGACTACAACCAAATGTAAACAGACCCCTTTCGGTATCCGGTAAGCGCAGTAATATCAACGAGCACTGAGTCCTTCAACAGACATAAATAGAATTTTAAAACATGGCAAATAAAACACGACAGAAACTGTATTTCACTACGCTACTTGTTTTGGATAATCAACGAACACCACTAACAACTCGGTGAGTGTCACAGTTTTGAAAACAAACATTAAGTGTTGTTTTAAGGACATGTTTCAGTATGCTCATAGACAGCCACTCTGAAGCACTCAGAGGCGATCCTAAAATAGTAAAAAGTCGAGACAGGACCCATTGTCAAAAGTCCACCACTCTAGTTCATCCAAAACAAACTAGAAAATAGACTCAAAGTGTTAAATACCGGAATTATCCTTTAATGAATCAGTTGAATCCCTCAGCCAATTAGTTCATATGAATCAAACTGGACTGTTTTATTTGTATGTTTGTCTATATCTGTCATTTTTTAATTGGAAAACAATTATACGGCTCAAACTGTCATGATTGGCTCTTGAAAATCCAACAGCTGTCTGATGACCTGTCATGGCCTTTAACTGGGCTGTGCTTGCACTCTGCTCCAACTTTCGTTAAAACTGGAAGGAGCATCTGTGAGGATAAATCCCAGATGAGTCTTTAATCTTCAAATCTAATGTGGAATCGGATGGAATAAGCGGCTCTGGCATTGCTATCAGTGTGTGTGTGTGAGTCAATTTAGAGGTACATTTTCAGGCTGATAGAAAGGGGGTTTCTCTAATCCCACCCTTGCATCTAGCTTCCCTTCTCTGATCGATACATGTTTATTTCTCCCCACATTCTATTGATTCCTCAGGATAAGGAACCAAATAAAATAAACAAAAGCGGAGACATTTAAAACCAGTCAAGTGTCTAAAAAATGATGTTTGGTTAGGCAGATGACCCAGAAAGTGAAGATGGTGTGTTCATTAATCGGTGAGTGATATTCTCACAGGATGATGCAGGGGTTTTTCTAGGGGTGTATAAAGAAAGCTGGTAACATCCAGCAAGTTTATGATTCAGATTTCAGTTCATTTCTGGTCAGGCTTGCACAACATGTGCTATGAGCATGTTGCGAGAGGCGTCAATAATTCACCAGATCATTGAAAGATTTATTTTCAGAAAGTTTAAGGCAAGCATTACTATTACTATTGCTCATACTTAAAGATAAGGATTGTCTTATTTAGGGACCTAAATATGTTGGACTTGGGATTGGGCACTTTTTACTTGGGCCAGTGTGCAAACGCCAATAATAACTTAGCAACCAGGGTCAGAAACTAATCTGCCAAAAGTACCACAGATCTAAAATGTTGGGACATAGAGATTTTTTTATACCAAACTTTTTGTTGTTTTATTCAAGGCCTGTTTAGTTTAGTGCACCTTAGAGAGTGTTGCTGACTGAATGAACTAAACTTGAAGCAAACGCTCCCAAAAGCTCCCAATCTTGTGAATTATTTCCAGCTAATGTACTTGCTATTTGACTAAAGCTTTTTGATGTTGATTTAATGTTAATTCATATATTTTACATAAATGGGCAGCAAAAATGCTCCCATCAAAATAAAATATAGATTTTTTGAAAATCAGTTTGAAACCGTTGATCTTTGAAATGGCTAGTAACGCCTTAGCAACCACCCAAAATGCCCTAGCATCTGTATAGCAATGCACTGTACCTCAGTGTGTTGCTAAGCGGGTGGACGAGAGTTTTGGGTGGCTGCTAACCACATAGCAATGCCTTGACAACCGCTGTTGCATCACATCGGACAGTTTTGTACAATGAGCCCCGCCCATAATTTCTTCATAAAATGCATATGAATGCATAGGCCTACAATGTTTCCGTATATTGAGAAATAGCTTCAAACAATCTGGAGTTTTAAGGCCTGAATTGCACCTTGTGTTAGGCCTACTGCAATCTGACCTCCACTCTAATATATATAGTTATTGCATACTTTAAAGTTAAAAGTGTCTTCAAAAGGAAAACCGACAGCCATGAGTGTAGAAAAAAGGCCTCTGGAGTCTTAATCACAAATAAACATCCAGACTATTAGAAGTTCACGCAGGTGACGATGTGTGCGCTGAGGATAGTGGAAAACACACAGTGATGCTCCTCTCCCGGTAACTTTCCGTCTTTGAGGCGCTAATTACTGGAGTCTTGAAAATCGCTGATCCTCGTGTCAGCAGTAATAAGTCGCCAGACCCCCGGTGGTGATTTTGTTTTTCAGCGAACCATTCATTTAGCTGCTGTAGCAAGTCAGGGGGGAAATATTGTTCTCCATCCTGAAGGGCTCTAGGGCTTTGTTTTGTTGCAGGGTGCAGATTATACGCTTGCTGCGATGGACCATGCCCCATTTGGAGCACAGGGTGTGTGACTCCAGGGCTCTGGAGAGGAAACGATATCAATGTTTGTTCACTGGTTTGTGTCGGTCGACGGAGCGGTGGTTGTAAACATTAAAGTCTTCTTCTTTTTCTGCTTGGGATAGGTGAAAAATTGCCTGTGATGTCTGGTAGGAGAGATGCAATGATCCAAAGAAACTAAATTTGCATTTCCTGAAGGTAATAGTCTGCACACATGCCAGCTATGGAATAAAAGAAAAGAAATGGCGGGAAATCTGTTTGTAATGATTATATATATTCCAAAGGCCAAGGGAACTTTATCAGGATGCATAGTATCCTGGATCCGTGAAATAACTGGCCTTTAAAAATAAAAATCTGCCGCCTCTATGGGAATTTGACATAGGGGTGTACTGACTCATGCACCCTGCATTTTAAGGAAGAACATTTATTTATGTACGATACATTATTCATTCACAAAGAAAATTGGTGTCCTTAAAGGTTGGATTTTTCCTCACTTATTTAATTAAGGCATTAAGATCAATTTCCAAAAGATTATTTTTTATTCCTCTTTTTAGTTAGCATTATTCACTTATGCTAAGCACTGTATACTGCATACTGCCTACTATTTTTTTTTAAAATGATGTAGACATTATTCCACAAATAATACTTCAGATTACTGTCACGTGACCTCATTTTGTTTCATGTTAAATTCAACAAGCGTGTCCAACCTTGGAAATTTAAAAATTAATATTGTCTAATTTGGCATTTTTAGTCAATTTTAAAGGGGTAGTTCACTTTTAAAAAAACTTTTGCTGATAATTTACTCACCCCCATGTCCTCCAAGATGTCCATGTCATTCTTTCTTCAGTCGAAAAGAAATTAAGGTTTTTGATGAAACATTCCTAGATCTTTCTCCTTATAATGGACTTCAGTGGGAACCAAACGGTTCAAGGTCCAAAAGACAGTTTCAGTGCAGCTTCAAAGGGCTTTAAACGACACCAGACGATGAATAAGGGTCTTATCTAGGACCCTTCGAGTCATGACTCGAAAAAAGATTTGTTAATTTTGATGAACGAGTTCGAACAGGAGAGTCACGAACGCGCATCACAGAACAGAGCAAGGCGAGCATTTGTGCTTATAAAACTTAAACTTTGTTATTTATTTTTTAAATAACCGATGGTTTCGCTAGATAAGACCCTTATTCATCGTCTGGTATCGTTTAAAGCCCTTTGAAGCTGCACTGAAACTGTCATTTGGACCTTGAACCGTTTGGTTCCCAATGAAGTCCATTATAAGGAGAAAAATCCTGGAATGTTTTCATCAAAAACATTAATTTCTTTTCGACTGAAGAAAGAAAGACATGGACATCTTGGATGACATGGGGGTGAGTAAATTATCAGCAAAAGTTTTTTTTAAAAGTGAACTAATCCTTTAAGTGCTATTTTTTCAGGTAGGCCTACAGACATTATATATAGTTATTAAATTAAAATTAAGTTAAATTACAGCATCTATAAAAGAGATGTACTTCTGCATTCTTAACATATTTTCCCTATGGCTGTTCATAATATACTAAAATTAAAAAGGGGGGTGGGGAAGGGGGGTTTGGGTGGAAGAAATCCTTTCAAGCTTCTATTTATGGACATTCGGAGAACTTTCAGAACTAATATCTGAAACCCGATAACATAGACCCCCAGTGAAAACTCTGGAGGCCCCAGAGTTTACATCGATTTTTTTCTCTTATTAGTTTTATTATGACTTTTGTAGGAAGGCACACATGATGTAAGAAAGACTGAGGATTTCTCTTAAAACTGATCCCTGAGGACAAATTCTACTGTTCCAAATATATGTCAGAGAAGGGAAAAACGAATAATATGAGGTTTTAAATCAAATCAGTGTATGATACTTGAGAGTATAATAGCAAAGACATAAAAACTGCCTATGAACAATAAAACATTGATGCATGAAGGTGCCCTAGAATTCAACAGAATTCAACAAATCACGATTATTAAAAAACAATATCATATATCCATATTCAGTACAAATTAAACATGAGCATTAACCACTCGCTTGTGACATTTGGTAACATACTGAAGTGTTATTTCCATGCCATCTGGACATTTCATTTCATTTGTTAATGGAGGATTTGTCTTAATCTGACAGATGGGCAATTCACTATGAACACTAAACAATTTCAGAAAGCAGTATCACGCATTAATTTCTCTGAAAATATTACTGTAGAGTAAACTGTACTCGAAATAAGACTATAGAGGGGTACTCAAAGCTGTTTTCATCTGTTCTCTAGTTGCTTTGCTCCCTGTTTAAATAGACATGAAATATAACTTATATAATTCCCTGCATTCTGGTGGAACATTCTAGAAAGTACCAGCAAAAAAACAAAACATTTGGAGTCATTAACTTTAGTTTGGCTAAAAGACTGTTAATTAATTAAATACAAATGGTTAAACAGGGGAAGATTTAATTAGGTGTTTTTTTAGCGCTGAAATATTGCGTGTAAAACTGACAACAAAAACCATGGAAAAAAAAAAAAAAACCCAGTTAGGAGTGATGTACAGCTCTGATTCCCTAAAACACATCCTTTCAAAACCTCATGCAAACCTCAGCTTTTTGGTTCCATCATCCCATTGCAGTTTATACTATTTTCATCCTCCCTCTCTCAGCCTCTTTTAGAGAAAATAAGATTGCTTTCTCACTCATTTATCTGAAGCCCATCAACAGCCAAAGGGTAAGAAGTGCTTCATCCAAAATAGATGCATTAGTGTTTTAAGATGCTGAGGGACAGATTGACGCTTTGCAAAGCTATAAGCCGTCTAAAATTGATCTGCAGAACTTTTTCAAAAAATATATACAAATAATTGATCGTGAAATTGTGTGTTATTTCCCGAGCACTGTAAGACTGAGCCTTGAACTCAACTAATGGCCCTTTTTCTTTTATGAGCTTTTGATTTCTGGTCATATTAGGGGAGCATCTTGAACTGAATCAGTCAACAAAAGGCCTCTGTAATTTATAATGCAGTGAAATTATGATGAAGTAGCCCAACAACTTTTAGTCTACCATGTAATTTTCCTCCAGGTTTGCCTGTTTTATTGTCCACCATGCAAACCTTTATATACACTCAAAAAAATGATTCTTGCCACTAATTGAATTTAAGCAAACAATTTAAATAGAATATATTTAAAAATGTACGAAATGACCATTATTGTTGCGAATTACTCTTACACAACATGAATGTAATGGATCCAAATCCAAACTGATCAAATTGCATACACTATACTTGATTTATTGACGTAAGGGGCAAATGCAGATGTAGCGCATGCGCACTAGTCTAGAGTAAAAAAAAAAAAAAAAAAAAAAACCCTGTGAAGGCGGCAAGTCGTTGGAGGCATCAGCGATTTGAGTGAACACTGAACAGATGTGGAATATTCGACAAGGTAAGATATTTTCTATATTTATTAATGATTTAGACTTCAACATCAACTCTTTTTTTATAACTTAATCGATCTGATTTAATTAATATCTTAGTTTCGTCGTGACTGCACTTCAGACGAATGAACTGTTTTGGCCTTTCCAGTTAACGTAGCAGCTAACGTTATATAAAAGAGTAACGTTAACGTAAACTGATCTTTTTTTAAAGATTTATTGTCGACTGACTATGTGCATCATTTTTCCATTTAGGCAGAATAACTTCGCGTATGGTTTTTGATAACTGCTCCGTGATCTCGACAAAACGTTGCAAACACAGTCAATCGAAGGCTAGTTAACGTTAGGCCTAACGTTATATGAAGGTTATATACAGGTAAAATTGTATAGGATTTCTCGTTAAAACAAATATCTTAAAACATATTTGTAACTTTGATCATTTTAAGATATAGGCTTTGTCATCCTTGTTAATTACAACTTGTCATCTCCACGGAGGCCTAATGTTACATTTTACTTTTCTTGAAAAATCCTTTGAATATGCAAAAGTTAAAAACATACTTGATCAACCTGAAAGTTATCTACATGCAAAGGTTTATAGGATTTCATGAAGTGGAACATGCTTTCTTTTTTCATGCTGAGTTGTAATTTCATTACAAAAAAATGTCTTTGCTATTTCAGAGTTCTCATCGATGTGACATTATTCCACCATTTCCAGCTCCTGTTTGGCACAATCACTCAATTACAGTATCTGTATTTTCTTATTTTGTAATCAATTTAAACTTGACTTGTTTTCATTTCTTTGCAAAAGTGTGATGTCTGTTGTTTTCTCTCTCTTTTTGAAATACAGATAAATGACTTTTGGGAATGTGGCACAGAATTATCCAGTAGGTATGAGTTATTGAAACATTCTAAGCTTAAACATGGACATTTTGGGACAAGAATAAATTGTTAATTACTATAAATTTCTCCACAGTAGGCCTATATTTCATGCAAATCTTCCTTTTTTTTTTTTTTTTTTTTGCAGAATTCATAAACTGTGCCACTTCTGTTAAAGTTCTTGGCGCAGCTGGACAGATACACCATTAATGGCAATTACAGACAAGGTAAACTGCATAATATAATTTTGTATAACTAATTGCAAATATTGTATATATGAAATATATATAATCACATATAAAATATACTATAATCAGTGTTTTTTATATTGTCATAATTTAGTGCGATGACATACACATCTGTGTGTACCAACACTCAGGAAATAACAACACTCGTCAAATAAATTGAGGTTTGTATAATATACTTTTTGTAATGACCTAAGCATATTGCCAGTCTGTATGTTACCAATATTTCAGTGAAACACTTCAGTGTTAATTATTAAGAGAGAAAAAAATGTTTTAATTATTTGTTTGTTTTTTGTTTTGACTGCAATCCTTAATAGGCTGAGAGAAGTTTCGGAGACCATTCTGGAGCTTTTTGAGATCCGTTAAGAAGGTGCTGGTGCTAAGGACAAGCCAGAGGATGTTGGAGTAGTGATAGAGGGTGTCGAGAGTGATTCCTTTGGATTGGTAATGCTGTTCGGACTGATCTACGCTCTTAATTCCACCACCAAAACTAAGATTGGACATTCTTGGCTGGACAACTTTTTTCTGTGTGCAGCATACTCCATATCTTGATCAGTGAGTTGGACAATTACTTCTGGCCTACATTTTTAAATGTGTTATATGTAAAAAAAAATTAAACAAAAAAAAAAGTAGGAAGATGGGTACCAATTACATTCATGTTTAATATTTTTTACTATTCTCTATCCAAGTGTCCTGAATGTTTATTTGTTCTACAAATATTTAGGAAGATGTGTACTAATTACATTAGTGTTTTAAAGGAACACGCCGACTTTTTTTGGGGACTTTAGTTTATTCACTCTATCCCCTAGAGTTAGATAAGTCAATACATACCCTTTTCATCTCCGTTCTTGCTGTAACTCTTTCTGATGCACACAGCTCTAGCCTAGCTTAGCACAAAGACTGGAAGTAAACGGCTCCAGCTAGCATACTGCTACCAAAAAGTGACAAAATAACGCCAACATTTTTCTATTTACATGTTCTGATTGTCACAGTGTGTACAAATAACAAGGTCATATGAGACACAGACATCTTTTAACCGTATACATACTAGTGCTGTAGCGGCGCGTCGACGTTTCGACGTAAAAATTACGTCGACGCCATATTTTTGCGTCGACACTTCTTCATTTATTTATTTTTTGCACCGTTTCCGGCAGTACAGCTCGCCAACACACGTGGGAGACCGAAACATTGCAGAATGGAGGACGAAGACCACTAGAAGTGAATGTGCTTTCGATTAAATGAATCACACACAGTAAACAAATCCTTAACAAAAAAACCTTTGCAATTTAGACGCGCAAACTGTGTGCCGGTGAGACGTACGGCTTGGGCAGATTCGGCTTGCAGTCGTTCATCATTGGGCGCGGTGCCGCTCGCGCTTTTACAAAAGAAGCCGTGCACACAACCAAGCGAAATGGGGTCTTGCGCACCCAACGCGTCATTTTTGCCGTGCGCTCGTGCGGACGCGTCGAGTATAAACAAGGCTTTACTTTTACTCCGTGTCAGCGCGCGCTCTGATCGGTAAAGGGGAACAGACTCTCCCGAATCATCTCCAGCAGGAGCACCACTAACTCCGCCTCCGTTTCCCTCGGAAGCTGATATTAGTATTTAAACATTCTCTATGATAAAAAATGTTTGTACAAAATATTTTAATAACACGGTTTTGGCGGTTATAGAGTTCTAATGGCGGTGTTCAAATACATAACATTAGACTAGCGTTAGCCAGCTTATACAGTATCATGATTCAGTACGCTAGTTCGTATTTATTTATTTGAGATACATTATGTTTTTTTTATTAATCGAGCAGCAGAAAAATAATCTTTATATTAATCGTCCAATTAGTCGACTAATCGATAAAATAATCGCCCAACTAATCGTTTTGTTAATAATCGTTTACCCCAGCCCTAATACATACTGGGAACTATATTCTCAGAAGGCGAAGCACTGCTACTTGGGCGGAGTGATTTGCTCCCAGCACCTGAGAAGCCCCGTGGTTAGGAGCAGAGAGTAACTGGCGGAGTGATTAGCGGAACACTCTGAGCAAACTCTCTGCGTTATTTTGTCACTTACTGGGAGCAGTATGCTAGCTGGAGCCATTTACTTCCAGCCTTTGTGCTAAGCTAGGCTAGCGGTGTGTGTGTCAGACAGAGTTACGGGACGCACAGAGATGAAAAGGGTATGTGTGAACTTATCTAACTCTGGGGGATACGGTGAATAAGCTAAAGTCACAAAAAGTTGTCGTGTTCCTTTAATTTCCAGATCAGAAGAAAGCAGACATTGATTACTGTACTATGCAGTGATATTAAAATGTTTATCTTGAAAATGTGAAAAGAATATTTGATGTTGAAATGTGGATCCCTGTTACTTGGCTGTAAAGTGTAACATAAGTAATAAACACAGAAAGTACTGTTTGGGAGGATGCATAAAACTAAACACTTGCATTAATTTGTAAAGTGCTGTATTATGTATGTCCTGCTTGGATTTTTTTGTTTCTTTTGTCAGACTGAATGTTTCTTTTGATTTATGGAGCAATTGCACACAATAAATGTTTGAAAATGTAAAATGTTTTTGTCTTTGACTGTTTATTCAATAGAATTAAGGTAATGTAAGATAGTTATGTAAAGCAAGTAACAACAATTTATTTGAAATGAGTAAAGTTTATTTAATACACAATCTTAAATCACAGATGATCAGTTCACATAACGATTATTTAATTCATTCACGTCAACTGAACATGACGCTGAAGCTTAAATAAAATGTTAACTTTTACGTTGGATTTATGTGATTAAATTGGATGGAAAATTGACACGTAATTGAAATACATAAGTTTTAACTTTTGGGGTTAAATATTTTTTTGAGTGTATGCATTTCTTTCTTCTGTGCAACACAAAATAATACATTTGAAAAATATCTCAGTGTTTTTTGTCAATGAAAGTCAATGGGGTTCCATGTTGTTTTGGACCCCAATGACTTTAATCGTACAGGGAAATACTATCAAACAAACCCTTAATCCAAAAGAAATAGTTGGTATATGTTTCAGAAGAAAAATGCAATGCATAATAGAAAAATCATAATCTGTCAAAGTTGAGTTTTGCAAGTCAAACTAGGCCTATAGAAGAACGTTTCTTTCTTTAAGAATCAGATCTGTATTGAGATTAAAAATAAATATATGAAGCAATTAAAAATGCATTAAATTGAATAGTCATGAGAGCTCAAAATGAAATACTGGGATAGATGGGTGTTCAAATAAGAAAGAGAAGTAGGCCTATATCACTGGCCTTCATTATGCAATAGAGAGAAAGCACTGGTACAATCAAACTTGGATTACCTTGTACTCTGTGAAAGTTTTATTCAAGAGCGTTTAGTTTAAGAAGTTTTAATGACCCCTTTTGATGGAGATAAAACTCTTCACGGAGCAAATTTCTCTATGATAATGTCTTCGATTGTCATTGCCGGATGGGTTATCGAGGGAGATTTTCCATGTGGGCTGACAGATATGGCTTATATCTTTCATCCTATTAAAATTCTACAAAACCGCTATTAAAGTGTCAGACTGATTCATAAAAACTCTAGCCTAATATTTGCCATTGAACGGTAACATTAAAAAATAATCTGCATGTTTTGCCACAATAACAGAAAGAAAGTTGCGTTTTAAATCTGCTTTTTTTTTTTTTACTCAGCCTTAAGCGGAGACGGTTATATATCAAATTTGAAGGGAGACATCTGGGCACAGACAGCGACGGGCATGAGGAAGCTATTATGCCCGCTGCTGCTGTAGTCGATCCGTTATCAAACCCAATTTGGTGGGACAGATTGCACCGCTGGGACGAGCGACTGACCCCTGAGTCTTGTTTGGGTTGGTGTGTGTGGGGGAATGGACAGGGTGTCCTCTGCTGCAGACTCATCATCACACACACACGTACACGCGCACTTATACGCCACACCCATTCATCATTCTCTTTCTGCCGAGCGCCCCTTCACGACGGTGAGAAAGTAGCGGATTGAGCCGGTGCGCCGCACACGGGTCACGGTCTTATTCCGGTGAACGGAAGCGTGACCTGGCCTGCAAGAATAGCAATTTAGACAATGCAAAACACAAATGAAAACAGGGCTGCTCAGAGTGAGGTGAAGCTCCCAACAGAGAAGACGGTGCTAGTTTTGGTCGGTGGTTTAATGTGGAACTCACTAATCACCGTGCAATGGTGTATATATATTTAGGCTTATATAACTTTGAATCAGATTCAAGGCACTTCACTGAATCTTTTACCTATACCCGTAGGCACTAACAAATGGTATGAACAGGTTTCGCAACTGGAATCCGACTGGCTTTAATGTAGGCCTGTATCTCCAGGTAGTCCTCTTCTTTTTGTCTTGAGACGTCCAACCCTGAATGGGGGATTAGAAGTTTTGTAGGCCATCACAAGCCCTCAGGCATCAACAGAGAACTACAGAGACACATGCTCAAAATTACTCTTGTGTTAGTGCTTGGAACTTTTTAACCATGTGGTCTACAAACCTACCTGGGCTTTATGGTTTAATGGTTCATTCAATACACCTGCTGGTTTCAGTTTCCGCCTGACAAAATTGTCCACCATTTTGTTTTTTTATGTCCTCCCACAAATTCTAAATTTGGCTTAGATGATCTTCGACCAACCCTCATGAAAGTTTTCGATTAGATGTTTGGTTCCATTCTAGAAAAATGGCTTCATAAATATGATGGTGCGTTTTCCAAACGGAAGTAATGCTTCTGGTAACAGTTTGGTGTATTATAGAGGTGCATGATTAATCGTTAAAAGAACACAAACTCGATTCAAAAGCTCGAGTGATCAAATGACAATGATTCGCCTGTGTCTATTTAACTGGCAAGTACGATCAGTGAACATTCAAATCTGCGTTGGCGCTGCCGCAGTTGTCCCGAAACAGCTTCACAAACAGTCTTTTCAAACACTTTAATATCAATATTTCTGTTACAGTAATTTAGATTATTGTAGCGACAATGACTATTTTTGGGGAAATATTAGCTTAAATGGGGAATAATATTCATCAGCTGATGAATATGCATTATGACTACACAAATTAAACTATACCAAATAAGGAATAGGCTAGGCCTCACCGTATATGAATAATTAACACGATTTTTCGTAGTAATTATTAATATAGGTCGGCCAAATATTATCAATTATCAGGATAAATTTTCAAGTGATTCAAATTTAATTGTTATGCACTGTCCGTTTACCTGGCCTATAAACATCAAAATTATCCTTCCTGTGGCCACCAGAAATGATATTTTCGTGTAAGGCACTTTCGATATTTTAATATAAATCAAGTAGAGCTTTGTAACATAAGATCGGCATTTTCATTGACTTCAAGTTTATAACAATGAGACAGATTCAATTCAAAAGATTATAGAGTTTAATAAAGCAAACTAAAGATTACATGAACTACTTAAATCACGCAGGAGTAAATATGCATAGCAAAACAAACAATTAACAAACGATTGCAATACAAAATATTAGAGAGAGAGAGAGAGAGAGAGAGAGAGAGAGAGAGAGAGAGAGAGAGAGAGAGAGAGAGAGAGAGAGAGAGAGAGAGAGAGAGAGAGAGAGAGAGAGAGAGAGAGAGATGAGAGAGATGAGATGATCTTCAGTTCAAACAGTTCAATCATGAGACCCCAAAAGGCTTAATCAGATGTTATAGACAACCTTAAAACAGCATTTCTTTTTAGATTTATACTTGCTTTGGCGAGGCCCGTTTGTGAGGTTGTTTGAAAGAAAGCGTCGGCTGAATGTGTCCTGAGGTGTTTCGTTCGGACGCAGGTAGATATCTGTCAGCTCGAACAAACGATGATTAAGTCTTAGAGTCGTTTCGTTCTTGAATATACTTAACGAAGGAAAACTGTCAACTGAGTTAGATCACGAGAAAGAAAACTTAGGTTAAAACGAAAGTTAGAAAGAAAACGAAGAACTCGGTTGAGTTCTTATTGAAGACGGTTCTCTCTGGCGAAGACTGCTTGCCAAGAACGACGTCGCGCTCCAGGTTTTGAAGGAGCTAGAGACACGCCTTCTTACAGGCCTGATCCAATCTTTTGGGAGGAGGAGTGGCAGCAAACTTCTGTGTTTGCAAAGATACCCACCCTCCGAGTCAGGTACGAAGAGGATAAAACTTTAGTAAAAATACACTTCTAAATTGGTATTAATAAAAACATGCATCATATCGCATTTTGGGTTAGTTATTCGATCTTATTCGATTTCGCTGGTTACAATCATACCAAGCGCGGCATTCCTGCGAGCTGGTGAGATGACGATACCTGATTCTTCGTGATTAAAGCATATCAAGTTGATTACATATCATGAAAGCTTATAGTTATAGCAGTTTGCCACAATAGAATCATGCAACATCACAAGAAAAGCATTTCACACATTTACAACAGTATTTTGATCACACATCAGGAAACTGAGGGTTTCTATGTGTGTCTGTGTGTGTGTGTGTGTGTGTGTGTGTGTGGTGGGGAGTTCATCTAGCGTTCGTCGGACGTGGTGGACTCTCGTCCACCCCGCCTCCGGGGAAGTAGATGTGTATGGTATTGATAAATTTGATGAGTTTAAAACGGGGTACAATGTCTGTTTTGTTTGAAAAGCGTCTATCCTTCTCATGCGGGGATCATGAGATTCCCTCACGGGATCTCCAGATAGGTTGGTGGCCGTTGTCACATGTCCATGCGACAGAACCTTCTTTATCTTAACGAGAAAATCATTAACTGTCCCGTGATCTTCATCAATGGCAGTCTCTGAATGGAAGAACTGGGCTTTGTTTTGACACATTTAAGCTGCTGTTTCAGTAATGTAATCAAAAGACTGACGTGATCAGTTTGGAGGAGTGGAGGGATGTTAACTATCTAGAATATAATTAATGTTATCAGATGACCATCTCGGTGCCGTTACAGTCCCCCCTTGATGGTTCGACAGGCCCGTGTGTGGGCCTCGTCGACCCATCACAATCATACGGGGCAGATGGCAGGTGATTCCTGAAAGTAGGGTGCTGTAGATGATTGTTAGGGCTGAGTGCTCAGCTCTATGAGGTTTTCCGCGTTCTCTAGCGGGGGGGCTTCTTTCCGAAGGCCCCTCCGGAACCCTCCAGACACGGCTTGGGTGAGCCTGGCTGTAGAGGCTCGCATCTCGTTGATTCGACGGTACAGGACGTAGGCCAGGCCCAAGGTTAGAGCGTGTCCGATGATTGTTGAGATGCACACGGCAGTGTCAGCGGCGGTCCATGTTTGGACGACAGGTGAAGCGCTCAGGATGGGCATCCTAGACAATGCTTGGAGGGCCGTGTCAAGGGGAACGATGTCGATGATCTGTGACCCCCCTTGCTCAATCCATTTTTCCAGTTCTGGATCGAAAGTGAAGTTGCGATCCTTAAAGAAGGACGGAATCTCTAGCTCGGATTGGTATTCTTCACTCGGAAGGTGGTACAAGGCTAGGTCGTCCAGGTGGAGAATGGCTCCTCGTGGGACTTGAATCCACATGGTCTGATTCAGCAGGCTGACGCGGGTAGCGGTGTCGTGTTGGTCATAGGTCAGTGTCGCCGACCGTACCGGAGTGTTAACGAGCCACCGGTTCCCCACTATCTCGGCTTGCGTCTCGGTGACTTGGCTGCGGGGCTTAGCATCCGCCGGGCAACGTGTGTCGCTGGCCAACTGTTGCAGGCCGCAAATTCCATCAGTGTTGTCTCTGAGGAACGGTTTGCTAGGGCATAGATAGTGAATGTCTTTGGTGAGGGTACACATGTGCAGGTTCGGGGCTAAGTACAGCTGGGTGTTGCTGTCGTGGTAAGCTACCACCTCGGGTGTCCGTACCCTAAAGTAAGTATTGCTCTGCCAAAATCCCACGTTGACGATATCTTTGAGTCGGTAGATTCGGCTTGATTCTATGATGGGTAGGTTTAAGAGGAAGCCTACCTCTCGCTGTGCAGGGTCAACGTACAGTGGAATGGCACTGCCCAAAGAGTAGGCAAGGTGGATTTGTAACGGGTCAGTGGGTGTTGTTATGGCGGAAGCCAGGACGGTCTGCACTAGGCTTAGGGGTATCAGGTATGGTGGAATCCTACCCATGGCTAGGCTGTCTATGGAGGAACTTACTTCCCGGAGCATGTCGGTCATTAGTGCCGTGACCAACTGTGTTTGGGCAAAGTCATTCTGGAAAACTGTGAAGAGCTGTTTCATGGAGCTCACAGTCTGATTCAACATGACGCTATGAGTGTTGAGGATTGTCACGGTTCCTCTCAGGGTCTTGCCGATGGTTTTCAGGGATGCACTTTGTGTGTTGAGTTGTTCTTTTAACTGTGGAAGTTCCGTCTGAATTTCGGCTACGTGCCGTCGCACCGTGGCTATGTTCACGGCGTTGACACTTGACATTCCGATGTTGAACAGCGTGCCGACGGCAGCCGCTGCTCCTAGCAACGCTCCCAGGAACCGCTTGGAACGTTTGTTGTGTCCCCCCAATTCAGCTTGGGTGACGGTCATCTTTTCCAGTTGGTTCAGCATGTGCTCGACATCGGCTTCGGCGTGGTCGAGGGCGGTCTCTGTCCATCGGGCACCTGCCCAGCTGTACTGGGCTACCGCTCTTGGGTAGTGCGCAAGGTAGACTTTCCGAGGGTCGAGTCGCACGTACACTTTCTGAGTGTGCGTTCGGCAATTGGTAATCAGCAGTCCAGGTTGATCCCTCAACACAATGCCCGAGGCCGGTCCTGGTGAGATGACGTCTGCTGGCGGCTGGCCTCTGGTTGACTGAAAGCACACGAGGATAATCCACAGCAGCATCCTGTTACAGGTGAGAGAGAGAGGTATGGAGGAAAAGGGGGCAGAGAGAAGGCACAGGTCAGTGAGGTTTGTCCCGGGTTGTGTGGGACAGTCTTTTCGTTGCGATGACGGCGGTTGATTTTAGTTTTCATTGGCCCCTTCCTGTCTGTCCCTGCTAGCGGCCACATGTCTCTTAATCTGATTGCGGTGGACCCATTTGAGAACTGGTTCTCTCGGTCCCCGTTTTAGCTGGATTTGGTATGCAACAGGGGAGAGTTTGTTCACAATTTCGTGAGGTCCCGTCCAGTGGGGCAGGAACTTTTTCGACAGCTGCTTGGGTGGTAGGGCGAAATTGTAATACAGGACTTTGTCGCCCACGTTGAGTTCCTGGTGTGAAGCCTTTCGGTCATAGTATGCTTTCTGGCCTTCAGCGCTGTTTTGCAGGTGTTGCTGGGCGAAAGCGAAAGTTGTTTTCAAGTGTTTGTGGAGCTCGTCCAGATACTGAGACGTGGTGTAGGCAGTGACAAGGTTGTGGTCTCCTGGTTGGTACAACAGGTGTAAGGGCAGGGTCATCTGCCTCCCGGTCATGAGTTCAAACGGGGACACCCGTGTGGATTCCTGCGGGGTGGCTCTGATGGCCATCAGTACAAGGGGGAGTTTCACGTCCCAGTCTTTCTGATTAGCAGATACGTACTTCCTTAACATGCCCACCACAGTCCTGTTTGAATTCTCCACCTGCCCAGATGCGATTGGGTGCCTACTAATGTGGAGTTTGGCTTGTACCCCTAGGCATTTCCAGATCTTTTGCATGATCTCGGCAGTGAAGTGGGTCCCTCTGTCTGAGTTGACTTTTAGTGGCAATCCGAACCGGGAGAAGATGTGGTTCATCAGGAGGTATGCCGTTGTTTGGGCGGTGTCGTTAGGTGCTGGCAAACACTCTACCCACTTGGTAAACTGACACACCACCGTGAGAAAGTACTTGTTGCCTCTTGTTGATCTGGGCAGCGGTCCTACCCAGTCAATTTGGAGGTCTGACCATGGGAACGTGATTCCTCTGCGTTGCAATGGGGCTCTGTGATTTGGGTTTGTTGGTGAGAACTGACAACAGACCAAGCATTCTCTCACATACTCTGCCACATCTTGCTGCATGCCTGGCCAGTATGCCACCTGTCTGAGTGTATCATACGTGGCTCTGGTACCGTGGTGTCCAGCATAGGGTGTGTTGTGGGCGTGCATTAGCATCACCCCCCTCTGACACGAGGGCACCACGAGCCTAGGCGATGTGGTGCCATCCGGGTCGAACCAAAGAATGTTGTCCCGCACACGCAGCATATGTCTGGAGTTATGTAAGTGTCTGAGGTGTGAGTCAGCATCGAGGTCTGATGGTGAGATAGGGTGGCAGGCGGGGTCTGAGAGGTGGTTAAGAATTGTCTTTATGGCAGTGTCTGTGGCTTGCATATTCGCGATATCATTGTTGGAGATTTGCGGAGTTAGTGATAGCTGCTGTGAAGCTGGTGCCGTAGCTGGCAAGGTCCGTTTGCTGCGGGTTAGTACCGCCACCTGGGGGTTGGGTGTGGGGTTTGGGGGAGACCACAGCTCACCGTGGAGGGCGCCCGCTTTGGCAAGGGCATCGGTGTGGTCATTAAAGTCTTTGTCTTGGCCAGGCAGTTTAGAATGTCCTTTTACCTTCTTCCAGTACACGGTGATATCGTGTGGGCTTGTGATGTTATCACATTCCTGGAACAAGTGTTGGTGTTTGACAGGCTTGTTGTTTGCTGTTTTGAAACCATTTTGTTTCCAGATCGGGAGATGGCACACAAAACTGAGTCTGGCATAGTTAGAGTCTGTGCAGATGAGAAGTTCTTTGATGTTATGGGCTGAGGCGATTTGCAGAGTAATGAGGATGGCTGCTATTTCTGCATACTGTGATGATTGGGGGCCCAGTTTGAAGTGTTGTGGTGGGCATGGGTGGTTGTCAATCCACAGTACTCCTGCACCAGCCTTTAGGATGCCCTCGTGGTTGTAGGAGCAGCCGTCGACGTAAGCTGTGGGCATGCCTTCGCACACATTGTTGTCGAAGTACCTGTGACAGGTCAGTTGTGGCTGTTGGGGCTCTGGTGTGTCCGGCATTGCAGCAGGTGAGTTGTCAGAGCAGTTTTGACATGCAGCCAGGCCGTTTCCCAACACCGATTTGTGATTCTGTGCATATCGGGCCTCCACATCTCGTCCTTGGAGAGCCATTAACCATGTGGCTATGCGTGCATTGGTTACTACGCCATCTCGGATGCGTTGGCTGTTGAGGAACATTACGGGCTGGTGGCAAGTGTCTATGATGACTTTCTGTGCTCCAATGTAGTTGGAGAAACGCTGTATGGCCCACACTGTACAGAGCAAAGCTTTTTCGCAGTCTGAGAATTTACATTCTGGAGGAAGAAGTGTCTTGCTGGCATATGCGACCACCTTCTTGTCTTGGTCGTGCCTTTGGTATAGGCCAGCGCTGAGACATTGGTCGGAGAATCCAGCTTCCAGGTAGAATTCCTTTTGAGGATCGGGGTAAGCAAGGCAGGGAGCTGTGCATGAGTGTCTTTTTAGTGCCGCCATGGCGTGTTCTTGAGCGTCTGACCAGACGAAAGGGCAATCCTTTTTCAGCAGAGCTGTGAGGGGCCTGGCAATGTCTGAATAGTTCTCGATGAACTGTCGGGAGTAATTGCATACCCCTAGAAAGCTTCGTAGTTCAGAGACGTTAGTAGGAGGCTTGATGTTTTGAATAGCGTGGATACGACTAGATTGTGGTTCGATGCCGTGGGGTCCAATGAGCAGGCCCACGTAGTTGACCTTTGTACGACACCACTGTCCTTTGTGCAGGGCTATTTTGGCGCCGGCAGTGGACAACTGATTCAAAACATAGTCTATTTCTGTCAGGTGGTCGGCCACCGTTGTGCTCTTCATGAGAACATCGTCGACGTAAATCAGGTTACCTCTTATTCTTGCGTCTGGGCAGGCTTTGTTCAGGAAGATGTTAAACTCAGCTGGTGAGTTGGCATACCCGAACGGACATCTGTTGAAGGTGAACTGTCGGTTACCAAATGTGAATGCCAGCTTGTGCTGGTCTTCTGGATGGACCGGGATAGTCCAAAAGCCAGAGGCTACATCGAGTGTAGAGAAGATGGTGGCTCCTCTGATTCGGGGTATTTCTTGTTCCAACTGGGTCATGGGCCATCGTGACAACGGCACCTGTTGGTTCAATTTGCGGTAGTCAATAGTAGGCCGCCATTTCCCAGTCGGTTTGAGAACGGGCCATATGGGGGCAGAGTAGGTACTGTTACAGGGCCGGATGATGCCTTTCTCAAGCATGGATTCGATTATTTCCTGCACTGGTTCGTGCGAGGCGATGGGGATTTTGTACTGCTTGACGAAAGTGGGAGGAGCGTCGGGATGCGTGGGGATGCGCACCGTGTGGAGGTGGGTAAGGCCACAGTCTAATGAGTCTTTGGCAAAGGATTCTTTGAACTTATAAAGGACTTGTCTTAGTCTTTGGCGGTCTGCGTCGTTCTGAAGCGCATCAGCATCTTGGAGGATTTGCTGTACTTGAGATTCGAAACCTTGATACGGTTCTTCTGTCTGTGTGTCATTAGACGGGTTGAGTTTTAAAGGCATGGCAGGTGCATTAGTCTCACTTACAGGCTGGTGGGAGACTGTGTACACCGCAAGGTGTTGGTCCTCTGTCAGTTCAGTTCTGCACACATAGTCTTTGGCCACTGACATGACAGATGTGATGGCAATGAGTTGGAAGGGTACCGTGAGCACCATGTTGTCTGTGTGGCTCTCGGGTATCAGTGCAGGGGGGATGGGCCCGATGATGGGTAATACAAGTTCAAAGTCATGAAAGTCATGGCTCACTAGCCAGCCTAGCCTGTAGGCCTTGGGAATGTGGATGTCAGTTGCTGTGCAGTTGTTGAACAGAATGTAGACTACCCGAGATGCCACTTCTGTGAGGGGTGTGGCTTCGAGTGTGAGTCCGAGGTCCCCACATTCAGGTGAAGGTTGGAAGAAACCTAACGTGTGGTTTAAGGTTTGGCCACGTCGCATGTTGAGTCGTACAGCGACCCCTTTGGTGTAAGCGGGTACCACTGTGACTTGTTCGTTGATTAAAGTGCAGACTTCTGGGATGGTCTGCCCCGACAGTAGATTGTCATGATTGACGGGAACAGGTGGCTGTAAAGTCAATGGGGCCCATACCACGTTGTCAAACAGGTCTATATGAGCTTTGAGGCGAATCAAAATGTCTGCTCCAATGTAGACATCGTGGACTGGGTCTGGTAGGATCAGGAAGTAATGGGTCAGGCATCGGTGATTCCACTTTAACTGCAACGCACAGATCCCTTTGGCAGATATCATGGAGGCTGGATGTGAGTTGAGAGGGAAACGTGTGCGTTTGCTGGTATAGGGAATGTCCGGTGTGTTGTCAATAATTTGATTAAATAGTGAGAGGCTGATAGCTGAATTGTCAGCCCAGAATGCCAAAACAATGTCTGTTGTGGTTATATCCTGCAGTTGCAGGTCAGTCCTGACCTGGGGGCAGTAGATATCAGAGCCTTGGCTGGTTTTGAAAGTGCAGAGCAGCGAACTTGACCCCTGATCAGCTGTTGTGACTGGGTCGTCCCGACTGGCAGACTGAGTTCCCGTGAATCCTGTGACCTGACAGTCTGGCTCAGCAGATTTGTGTGGTTGGAGGGGGAGGGGTGCACGGACTTGAGCCCAAACTTGCAGGTGTTTGAAGTCCAGTAACGGCTCGAATCGATCCAGCAGATCTTTGCCTATGAGAAATGGGTAAATGTTCATGGGTGAGACGTAGACTGGATGGACAAGGCTCATCTGACCGATTGCCAGGTGAATGGGAGCTACGTTTCTTAGCTGGATGTCGTTTTGGCTGTATGACTGCACATTCAGCTCACAAGTGTGGAAGTTAAGAGTTCGGTTTTGTTTTTGAGCTTGGAATTTGAGTTTTTCAAAGAGTTCAGCTGATATGAGCGTGAGATCGGAGCCTGTGTCCACAAGCGCTTCGAGTCTCACCTCCTTTTCCAAAGTGATTGTTAGGTAGAGTTTGCGTGCCACTCCTCGCTCGATCAGATTCCCCAGAAGTTTTGGTGTGGGGTCTTGTGTGTTGATCGATAAGCAGTGCGGGTATGGTTCGTGTGGCTCGTTGTGGGTGCAGATCACTAACACAGCACTGTCTGGTACCTTTGGGTGAGCACTGCTGCAGTCTTGTTCAAGAAGTGTGGTGTTTGGTTCAGGAAGTGCAGTGTTTGGTTCAGGAAGTGCAGTGTTTGGTTCAGGAAGTGCAATGTTTGGTTCTGGAAATGCAGTCGGCAGCTGGAGTGAGTGAGAGATGTTGTCAGTTGGTGATGCAACAATGAGTTCAGTAGTCTGTGGCTGACAACCAGTGTTCTGGGGGGCTGTCAGTTGGGGGAAGTGAGTGGCGCTGTCACTTAGTGTTGTCACAGCAAGTTCTATAGTCTGTGGTTTGACAGTCTCTGGGGGCTTGTCAGCGGGAGAAACGTTGGGAGTGGAGTTGGCTTCAGGCCTAAGGTTTAGTCATGCAGTGTCTGGTTTATCTTTGTCTTCCTTGCGAGGTTTCTTTTGAAGGAACTCTCTCAGCACGCTCAGAAGTTCTGCAGCTTCGACCGTGGCTATGTTGTCTTTGTTGGATTTTGACTCCAACTTCAGCTTATTAGTGTCACGTCGAGGGGGGTCCCTCTGCTGGTTCTCGGGGCTTAGTGTTCGGGGAGATGGAGGTCGACTCCTCCTGGGTCGCCGGCCGGCTTCCCAGGTGCCCCCTCCCGTTTGGTTGTGGGAGGGGCGAGGCCGGTCCCAGAATTCTCCAGAGCGGTCGTTCTGCTGCCTTGGGCGGGCACCTCCACGACCACGCTGACCTCTGCTGGCCTGGAACGGTCTTGACTCTCTGTTGACAGGTTTGTAACTGGGGTGCTGTGCGCCCTCTAGGGAGAGCTCTGAGCGGTGCTCAGAGACGGGACAGATTGTGGGGTTTTTTACAGTCTTTTCAGAGATTGCTCTTTGTTTGATGTATGCTTTGTGAGCTAAGTCACGCAGTTGTTGGATTGACATAGTCCGTGGCTCGGCTAACACCCCGAGATGATGCGAGAGAGTAGGATGGAGATTCCGCAGGAACAGAGTTTTGAAGTTCCAGTCTTCTTCCATGCCGGACTCATTGCGTGATCCGAAGTAGGCTTGTCGGAGCCGGTTATAATAAGCTTGCACGGCTTCCAGACGGGCTTGTTTCAGATCCATTGCCGCTATGATACCTTGGTCTGATTCTGGATCGGAGAATTCACGAATCAGCGCTTGCCGCAATTGCGGATAGTCCGTCTTGATGCTTTCTGGCTGACGGTCTAGGAAGCTTCGCACATCCCGGCTTGAAGTAATCCTCAGAAGATACAACTTATCCCAAGTAGTGACGTTGGCCACAGTTTGTAAGTGAAAGTCAATGTCTTGTAAATAAGAGTGAACATCGTGACCTCCCGCTGGATTGGGAGTGAAGGTCGGGATGTTTCTCGCCAGCTTGTCTAGTTCTTTAGGGGCCGTGTGATGGCCGCTGGCCCGACCCACCGGGCTGGCTAGGGTGGTGTCGTGCCGTGGGCTTGCCCCCCCCCCTTCAGCTTTGGGGGGTTGGCTGAGAAGTGCGGGCTCGCTGGCAAGGGGAAACGGAGTGATGGGTGTTTCCCCCGCCAGGTCGCCCTGCAGTCTGTAAGAATGTTTCAGTTCACGGTGGACAAGGTCAAGTTCATGTTTTAGATCGTGTCTCTGTTGGACAAGCTCGTTAATTTCAGCTCGAGCTGCTTGCAAATGTTTTTCACAGGCCTTGGCCTTGGCCTCTCTGTCTTTTAATTCAATCTCTGCTCTTTTCAACAGAGCTTCGCCACGTAGCTGTTTGTCACGGAGTTCCTCCGTTGTACGCTTCTCCGCCTGTACTCTCTTGTCTGTGTCCGTGCGCAGATCCTCCAGGGTCTTTTGCAGTGTTTCCACTTCCTTTTGTAATTCCGGGGCCGTTGCGTCCTCGGCTTCGACCTCCAGAAGTAGCTGATCCAGACGCTCCTGCGTGTGGTCCTTTTGTGTGCGGGCCTCCTCCAGTTGAGTCTTTAATCCTGCGATTTCCTTTTCCAGATGGGCGTTGTCCTCCTCTGCCAAGCGTGCCTGTGCCACCAGGTTGTGAGCGAGGCTTCCGATGATCCGGCTCCAGTCTTTTGAGCTGTAGGCCTGCGTGGGGTCGTTGGACATTAGCTGGTCCACGTCGGCGTCCAGTTCCTGTCGTGTCAGGGGTTTAGGGTCGCCAGTGTCCTTGGGCAGGCAGCCGGTTGTCATGGCTCTTAACCAAGCATCCAGATTGCTCCAATGGTCCTCGGGACTGGAAGCGCGTGACATTCTGGCTCACTGGGGGCAAGAGAAACACAACACACACAAAAAGGGCCAATGCAAGCTTTGTTTAGAGGCTAACGAGCTGTAGTACGGCCGTGCCGTCTTTAGAAATTTTGGCTAACTGACGTAGACAGTTAGGCGGGCCAATTTACGCGGGTCAGCGTGGGACCCGAACTAGAGGCTGCTCGGTTGTCACTCTATTATTTAGCTTCCTTGGGGTCTCTTGTTGAACTGCAAGAAACAAATCACAACAGAACAAAACAACAGAAAAGGAAGAGAAGATCGAAAGGGGAAGAACAAAACGAAAGTATCGCAGTGAAAATAACACCTAAGTGAATGGACCTGCGCTATAGTGTAATCACTATTAACTCAGAGGGTGTGTCTTAGGGGAAAGGAGGTAAACCAAACACTAAGAAAAATATATCCGGGGGACTATATGATATTCTATGGCTTATATTAAATGGCAGGGTTTTATCAAATTCAGTTTTTTTACCTGAGGTGAACTGAGGTCGAACCCAGCTGGACCCAGCAAGCGTGGTCAGCTTTCCGGCGCCGCCAAACACTCGGCCGCCGTGACTCCGGGCTCTTCGTTGCTCTGTGTCACGGTTACGCCCACTCAAACAGCGTGTGACTGTAAACACAACCTGGTATTCTCCGAGGTATCAACCGGCCGATCGTACTGCAAAAGTGGGCGTGACCCAGAACCCTCCAGCGAACTGGAGTGGCGCAGCCGCCTACGGTTTGTGCCCCGGTCCCAACAATTGACTTGCACGTCGGCTTGGTGGCTGAACCTTCGAAGCACCAAATTGCTGATGTCACTTACTGCGTGCCGCAACCAGTGGCAGAGATTGAAGCGCACAAGAGTCACTGCACGGTCAGTGCCGGCGATGCCAGTCGGCAGACCCGCCCACCGAGATCAACCAGGTACTCCCACGGTCCACCGCAGATAAAGAGATTTGGTTTTACCTATATGACAGGCAAAATGGAATGAACAAGGTTCAAAGAGCTTAAAGTGAATCAAGATTTTTTTTTTTTTTTTTTAAACCAAATGGAGTAATTTAGGTATATTGGAATAAACTGAAACTACAATAAACCTTAAAAGGGATAAAGTAGTAAACAAAAAAAAAAAAAATTGAAGAGAAAATTAATTTTAACCTGGAAAGGACAAACCAAATTAAGGGATGAACGGCTTTTCCTAATGATAGCAGAGAGAAATTAGATACGGATGGTAGTTATTGAAAATATCCTAACCCGTTTGGAAGTTAGCAATAACTCAATGCAGGTGGAGGCCAGGGAAGTGGAGCGGTAGGCCGCTGTAGTGGTGTTTTGGAGCCTCAAGGGGGCGCACTTCCTCTCTGTGGTTCACCTTGACTGTTTGACACAATGTACATTTAAATTCAAATTGGTTTAACTCAAATCAAAATAAGCCTGGGGGAAGTTGATAGAGAATTAGACTGATTTCTTATAATAATCGCAACAACACTTAGGTTATTTTTAATGATTATAAAATAATCGTCAGGAAAAGCATAAATGAAAATGATTTCATACAGAATAAGTTCAGTAGAAGGTTGATAGCTGGCTTGAGAGTTTCTCTCAAGGGCCTATTAATGACTGAAATTTAGAAATTTATAGTGAAGAATTAAATCTTAGAAATTAAAATATTTTTTTTTTTTCAAAAAAAAAAAAATTAAAAACATATATATATTTTTTAAATTAATTAAAAATAAAATATTATTCCAATTTGAATCAAATCTAGATACACTGGGGAAATTTAAAGGAATCAGAATGATTTCTTATAATAATCACCATACCACTGAAGTTATTAGCAATGATTATGAAAATAAAATAAAACAGACAGGTAGAAATGGAAGCAGAGTAGGGCTGGAATGAATTGAGCAGAAGAATGATCGCTGACCTGGAGGAGTGCCGCCGCTAGGGGCGTCTCTCTCTCTCCAAGTGAACTATCTGTGATTTTGACTTGAGGATTTTTATGACTTAAGCTCTGATTCACTTCTGTGAATGGAACTCAAAATAAAAAGTCTCAGTCCAAAACAGGAGGATTGTTTTACGAACTAGCGAGCTGTAAATGCAAATATGTATTTAGGCAGCTTATTCGATAATCATCGCAATGAATTTAGAGGAAGCTCAAACGAGGAGTAAATGAATATCAGGTCTCATCGGCTATAGGCTTTATGCCGAGCGTCACGTGATGGCGGTGTCGCGTTCACGCGGACCAAACTCACGCGCGTGGTAATTTGAAACTGATACGCGCTTGTAAACCTGGTTAAGGAACACAAAAGTGTTTTATGCGCACAGATTTCTTTTAACCACGAAACCAGTATATTTTGGGAGATCACGGCGGATCTCTCTGTGCTTAATCTGCACAGAAAATGAACGGATTTTCACCGGGTAGCTAATCCAGTATTTGAAACCCGAAGTTATCGTTGTTAACGACACAAAATAAAGATCTTTTTACTGACAGGAGGAATCTCGCTCCTACAGTGTATAACTGTACCGGTAATATGCCTGAGTGAAGATTTCTTCGTTCAAACAGGTCTTCGAACAGTATTAAAAATGTATCACAGTCGAGCAAAGAGAAAACGAAAGCAAATTTATTTTTCTCTAAGCTGGGCCGTCCACAAATACTGTAACTGCAGTTTTTCTCAGGCACGGCTTTCGGCCTTAAATCGATTTATCACTACACAATGCAAACGCTTGTACACAATATTAAACTCCAAAACACACATGAATATGAATCTGAATATTTGTTCAAAATGAAGTTTGAAAATGCCCGCGTTCCATCCACCATATAAATGTAGCGACAATGACTATTTTTGGGGAAATATTAGCTTAAATGGGGAATAATATTCATCAGCTGATGAATATGCATTATGACTACACAAATTAAACTATACCAAATAAGGAATAGGCTAGGCCTCACCGTATATGAATAATTAACACGATTTTTCGTAGTAATTATTAATATAGGTCGGCCAAATATTATCAATTATCAGGATAAATTTTCAAGTGATTCAAATTTAATTGTTATGCACTGTCCGTTTACCTGGCCTATAAACATCAAAATTATCCTTCCTGTGGCCACCAGAAATGATATTTTCGTGTAAGGCACTTTCGATATTTTAATATAAATCAAGTAGAGCTTTGTAACATAAGATCGGCATTTTCATTGACTTCAAGTTTATAACAATGAGACAGATTCAATTCAAAAGATTATAGAGTTTAATAAAGCAAACTAAAGATTACATGAACTACTTAAATCACGCAGGAGTAAATATGCATAGCAAAACAAACAATTAACAAACGATTGCAATACAAAATATTAGAGAGAGAGAGAGAGAGAGAGAGAGAGAGAGAGAGAGAGAGAGAGAGAGAGAGAGAGAGAGAGAGAGAGAGAGAGAGAGAGAGAGAGAGAGAGAGAGAGAGAGAGAGAGAGAGAGATGAGAGAGATGAGATGATCTTCAGTTCAAACAGTTCAATCATGAGACCCCAAAAGGCTTAATCAGATGTTATAGACAACCTTAAAACAGCATTTCTTTTTAGATTTATACTTGCTTTGGCGAGGCCCGTTTGTGAGGTTGTTTGAAAGAAAGCGTCGGCTGAATGTGTCCTGAGGTGTTTCGTTCGGACGCAGGTAGATATCTGTCAGCTCGAACAAACGATGATTAAGTCTTAGAGTCGTTTCGTTCTTGAATATACTTAACGAAGGAAAACTGTCAACTGAGTTAGATCACGAGAAAGAAAACTTAGGTTAAAACGAAAGTTAGAAAGAAAACGAAGAACTCGGTTGAGTTCTTATTGAAGACGGTTCTCTCTGGCGAAGACTGCTTGCCAAGAACGACGTCGCGCTCCAGGTTTTGAAGGAGCTAGAGACACGCCTTCTTACAGGCCTGATCCAATCTTTTGGGAGGAGGAGTGGCAGCAAACTTCTGTGTTTGCAAAGATACCCACCCTCCGAGTCAGGTACGAAGAGGATAAAACTTTAGTAAAAATACACTTCTAAATTGGTATTAATAAAAACATGCATCATATCGCATTTTGGGTTAGTTATTCGATCTTATTCGATTTCGCTGGTTACAATCATACCAAGCGCGGCATTCCTGCGAGCTGGTGAGATGACGATACCTGATTCTTCGTGATTAAAGCATATCAAGTTGATTACATATCATGAAAGCTTATAGTTATAGCAGTTTGCCACAATAGAATCATGCAACATCACAAGAAAAGCATTTCACACATTTACAACAGTATTTTGATCACACATCAGGAAACTGAGGGTTTCTATGTGTGTCTGTGTGTGTGTGTGTGTGTGTGTGTGTGTGGTGGGGAGTTCATCTAGCGTTCGTCGGACGTGGTGGACTCTCGTCCACCCCGCCTCCGGGGAAGTAGATGTGTATGGTATTGATAAATTTGATGAGTTTAAAACGGGGTACAATGTCTGTTTTGTTTGAAAAGCGTCTATCCTTCTCATGCGGGGATCATGAGATTCCCTCACGGGATCTCCAGATAGGTTGGTGGCCGTTGTCACATGTCCATGCGACAGAACCTTCTTTATCTTAACGAGAAAATCATTAACTGTCCCGTGATCTTCATCAATGGCAGTCTCTGAATGGAAGAACTGGGCTTTGTTTTGACACATTTAAGCTGCTGTTTCAGTAATGTAATCAAAAGACTGACGTGATCAGTTTGGAGGAGTGGAGGGATGTTAACTATCTAGAATATAATTAATGTTATCAGATGACCATCTCGGTGCCGTTACATTATCATAAAAGTTTATAGTTCAGACACTGATGTCTATGGTAGCTATCAAAATAGAGTTAACCTTTTAAATAAAAATTGTATCAATTATATCATTATACCAGTAGGCGAGAAGAAAAATGTAGGCGTATTTGTCATTAAATCATTCATTCAAAAAGGCTGATTCATCCATTAATGAAACAAGTGAAGCCTGAATGATTGAGTCATTGAATCATTCATTAAAATCGATTAAAAAAATAAAATACACAAACATTTTGTCAGATAAGTAATTTCGAGATTAAATTCGAAACATTACGAGAATAAAGTCAAAATTACGGGAATGTCTTCCGTAGAAGTTCTTTTTGTGTGTGTGCTTGCCGTTGTTTCACATTCATAATTGCCGCACAGGCTTTCATAACGGTGCGCGTCCACTGATGCAGAGCGAGTGTTTCCAATTCATATAACAAAATATATAGCCTACTGCGCCGGAATATACTTTAGAGACGAAAACACTTTTAAGACTGGAACGAGTTAATCATCTTTATATCTGAGGAAATCACGGGATCTGGCCAAATGATTGGATTGATAGATAGCAAAGCACCACCTACTGGCCACAATGTATAAAAAACATATAATTTGAACCGCTCGGGTTTAAAGTAACACCAAGTAACTTTTCCTCTTCGGTCGCCCTACTGGTTGGAAACGAAATTGTCCATTGCCGCTGTCGTAAATAATTTAGCCTACCGTCGCACGCACACTCGCTGTTTACCCAGCACCGGCTTTAGAATGAACGATGTCCACAGACAAGTAGAGTATGTTACATGATTTCATGAAGGGATGATGTATTGAGACATCAGAAATGAAGAAAAACGAAATAATGACTATTGTAGCGCTTGACGTAAAGCAGTCGAATTTTGTACTTTTTGTGCACAGGTTCCTACCCGAACCCCGAAGTTACATAGTGCCAGTAAAAGCGATATAGACCCCGTCAGGCGATGGCAGACGTGTCATTTAACTTATTTTAAGTCGATGTACCATCACAAGGGTCTTGGAAATATATGATGAAGGTTGAAAAGCTACATAGTGTTTCTTTAAAATGTAGGCTAGTGGATTCACCATTCTACGGGCATGTTAAGCTTCTAATGCAGGCAGAGCTTGGCCCATAACAGCTAACAAATTTTGCCAAGAGAGTCCACATAAGATCATTCAAAGAATTTGTTTTTCATATAGAGACTTTTGATAAAAGACAGGTCTCAGTATGCAAATAAAGACAAAATAATGCTAAATCTTGGGGGCATATTGAGTCTCACAGTGCAGAAGTGAAGACAAAAACACGTACAGTAAATGGGGCGGTCAGACAATAGAGTGAATGGAAGTATGTGAATAGATTTCATTTGTCCTTTTCTAGTGTCCTCTAAGAAAAAAAAATCACATTATGGTCTTTGAAAATGTTCTCATCCTCACATTTCGTCCTTTGTTGGCTTCCTAGGACTTAACAAGGATGTCATAAATTCTTTTCAATTAAAAATATTTTTGATATTAATTAATTCTGACTTTTGGACAACGAACTATTTTCAAAACAGACAATAATTAAGTCATATTTTATTCCTTATCATAGCTTGTGGTAAATAAAATGTGGATTTCTGGCAAGAATAGACTATTTGGCTCTAACAACCTGATTGCTATCGTTCATTCTCTCGATTAAAACCCCTGATTAAATGTCATACCGTGTTGATCACAGTAATACATCCTGATTGTAATCATGGTTTGGCGCTCTGTGAATAATCAACTGTATTCACGCTAAACCAACAGAGAGGGCTTTTTAATGCCAGCACTTGTGGGAGATTTGGTTATAGATCTTTAAAATCCCAGTGGGCAACCTGTCGGCCAGGTCTCGGCAATCAACAAAAGATTGTTATTGTTTTTTTTAAATTAGAGCCATCTGATGTTTCACTGCAATTGTGTTGACTTGCATCTAGGGACAGATGAATTGACGGATGACATCTATGATCGCCCTTTATGGAACTTTAACGCTTCAATTATTTTTCTTGATAATGGCCTCATCTTTATCCCGTTGATGAAGCGTGTCGGGCTAAACAAACCTGATTTTTGAAGAGAGGGAATAAGCTGCCGCTACAGAGACTCTGCAGTGCTGATGACCTAAATCGAGAGAGAGAGAGAAAAGAGAGGAGAGAGAGAGAGAGCGGGGAATGGAAAGGAACAGCAATTAATTGAATACTTTACATTTTCGCATTAAGACTGCACTGTTTAAGGTCGAGAATGACTTGAATAACAATGCAAATTGGAACTTTCTTTTTGTCACCAGCCAATCAAAATCTTTTGGATTTCATACCGTAGCATAGATGGTTCTATTATTTTTTTGTGTGGATTTATTTCGCCTTAAGCTTTAGCTCGCACTTTACACGGTCCAATAAGTCTGAAGCACAGAAAGAAAATTTATTGAATAAATAAATTATATACCCCAGCTTACTGAGACATCTGGGCCGTTTTCTGTCTTATGAAACAAGCTAAATCTTTTATACACCATCAAATGCTTTTGCACAATACCAGAGAGTGTATAAGGAGCAGAAGATGGACCATACATAAGTGAATGGGAGAAATGTCTCAATATGGCCGCTATAAGAATGAAAGTCTCATCTTAAAAGAGCAAATCATCTTTTTATAGATGCTCGCCTGCTTTTTTCTAAAATGTTATGTTACATTATCAGCACAATTTAAAGTTCCTGAAGATGAGCCCTGTTTTATGGGAAACGCCTCACAAAAAACTGTATATAATCAAACATTGTTTTGAATGACTCTGGCTTGACGTTGAATCAAAATAGTGAACAATGCTGAAAAAACAAGCCTTGACAAATAATGAATGGCTTTTTGTCTGTAGATTTGATGAGCTGTTGTCATAGATTTGTTTTACATGGTACACATATTTTTTTGATGGATATGCAGATATTCTAGACACATTTTGAATTTAAATTCCTTGTCTTTAAAGATAATGAGCTATTTTGGTGACCAAATGGGAGAACATCTGGTGGAACAGAAACACATTAATTTTTAAAAAAAATTATCTAATACAATACAGATTTATGTCTCTAAATGAGAGCATTTAAAGCGCAGAATCTGCTTTGAGTGCAGTAAACTGAATACAGAAACATTTCTGGGTTAATGTTAATGATAACATATCACAAAGAAATGTAGGTTAGAGGATCACAAAGAGTCCAACCACCCTCTTCTACATGAGAAGTGAAGAGAACAACCCGTTACTTAGCAAATTATCTCTGCAGGCTTGTTTAATGCTGAACAACAGTAAGATATTTCAAAACAGGAATAGATAAATGGCCTTTAGAGAGCATATGCTGAGGCTAATGAACCTTGTTAAAAGGAGAAATTAGAGAAAACAATCTAAAATGGAACGTGCAGCTTACAATTTCATTTTCGCTAGTTTTTAAGGGTATGGTGAACCCCATGAGCCACGATGTCTCTCTGCTGCTTGAAAACACGATTTGAATTTATGCGCTCAATTGACTTACAGTAATCCTAAACTAAACTCCTAGCCTATTAACGGCACTGAAGTCCCAGCAGCAGTTTCTCCAAACGTAAATCTACTTCCTTGTGGTGCTGCGTTAGCACTTTACATACTGCACATTTAAATATTTACCTATGTTTATTCCTAGAGCCTATTTAAGAGGCCTTTACAATCACAAAACTGTGGAAATCTGCTTAAAATGTCTGATAACTGATTATTGGCTGAACCTAAAATTCTAAATAAGTTAAAAGTAAAACACAAACTAAAATCAATCATTTGATACAAGTGAGTTTGTAGGCATCACAACATTATAATGGTGTCACCTGTGAAAAATGCTAAGTCCGTTTTTATTGTTGTGTAAACGTACTATACCTTTAGATTAAAGCAGAGGTAATGTAAATGGAAAAATAGGAGAAATAACCATTATTAATTAATGAACCATGGCAAAGATGTCACAAACATGAACAGGTGTCACAACTGCAAAAATATTGTGTATGTGTGCATGCATTTTTTTCAACAATAAATTGCAATAACCAGGCCATCATTCTCAAAGGGTTTCTAGTCTGGGACAATTCGATTGTCCCTTCTATTCTCTGGATAAAACCCTCAAGAGTACACTATTTCAAGGACTGGACAGGCTGTTTTGACATAAATATCAAACATAGTGGCTGGTTGAGGGTCTGTATTAAAGCAGTGTTGGGTCACTCATGGGATTTACCCATAATCCAGCCCAGACTGAGAATGACAGAAAATCACTGTAATCCGACAGCTACATGGCTAGGCTTAGAAAATGGTCTTAAGTGGCCTCTCTTCTTTTCGTTTAGAACAGCTGTAAAAAAAACACAATCAAATTGTTTCCGTGGGCCCTGACATTCTGCTACGTGTTATTTGACCCTGGCTGGACATGTAATTGCTTATGAAAGAAAAACCAGTAGGTTCTGAAAGAGCATTTTATGTGTGCATCATGAAAGTAAAACGCAATTAATGCAAGACTAGAAGAATCAAGACATGTCTGCAGGAATTGCGGTTGTTAATCACTCTCTAATCACTCGTAACGTGTCCAGTGGCAGATTCACATGGGCTTTGACATTAAGTGGATCAACTTCCTCCCCATCAAAAGAGCAGCAGAGAAAGCCGCCACGATCCTCCAATTACCGTCAGGCTGCCATCCTGTTCCGTGCGTCAGTTTCAGGAGGTTATTTTAACCTCTGCTCCAGCTCATGTCCTCCGGCCTGGCACCCTTTCAAAAACAGTCCCGCTCTGCGTGAACGTGACAAACAGTGACAGCTCTGCAGCGCTAGGACTGTTTAGGTGTCTTCGCCATGCATACACATGGCCGAATGCAAACACAAACAGCTGTGCCTGACAGACAGGCAAGCAACGGCGCCTCTGCATTATCGACTGGGACAAACAACGTCCTCGCCACTCCTTTGCCAGCTCTGACCTCACATCTCGAAGCCTGTGTTAGGGCTGGCACCAATCTCAAGTGCAAAGTGTTTAGAGAATGAGGTCAAGCAAGACATGAACGCCATGTCTCAAATCCAGCTGTCGGATCTGTCGGCTTCTACTCATCCACATGCGCGCACACATCATTTTGTAACATAAGTCTTTATATAAATATGTCTGAAGATGAAGCATTAAGGAACGTCTTAAGGAATAGTAAAAATAATGTATTTACTCACCCACATGGCAATAAGCTTGCAGTTATTTTTACTATAAAACACAAAAATAGTGCATTAGTGTTGGGGATTTATCAGTAACTCTTTCTCGAGGTTACATCATTACACAAGTAGGTGATTCTGGAACTAAACAAGTGACAGTTTTTACAAGTGAGTCATTAAATTATTTACTCAAACGATTCATTTGAAAATCACTGATTGGCAAGATTGCTAATACTGGCTGCATCCAAAATCACATATTCTCTTGAGTAGGTACTTATCTCTGTTAAAAAAGTATGTTCTATATAGTATGAATGTAATTACTACAGACGTACTACATTTGACATACTGTCATTATCATGTGACCTACCAGCGTCAGTTGCATCGCTTCACTGTCATTCACAAATCCTCTCCCATGGCCTCATGGGATAGTAAAGTGTCCATCGTATATGCTCACTTCGCCGGAGGTAGTACTGTAGGTCATCCGGGTACATTTTGCTTACTCTTTTATTAGTACTGTGAATTCGGACTTCTTTTGTCACATACTGGTTTTCGCCTAGTATATAGTAGGAAAGTATGCGATTTTGTGTTGCTTGGAGATGCGAAACATCTCGTTCGTTTGGCGAAGAGAACATAGACAAAGTACTGTGTCGTTTCTTAAAGTAACACTATGTAGTTTTTCAACCTTCATAATATATTTCCAAGACCCTTGTGATGGTACATCGACTTAAAATGAGTTAAATGACACTTCTGCCATAGCCTGACGGGGTCTGTATCGCTTTTACTGGCACTATGTAACTTCGGGTTTCGGGTAGGAACCTGTGCACAAAAAGAACTACAAAATTCGACTGCTTTACGTCAAGCGCTACAATAGTCATTATTTCGTTTTTCTTCGTTTCTGATGTCGAAATACATCATCCTTTCATGAAATCATGTAACATACTCTACCTTGTCTGTGGACATCGTTCATTCTAAAGCCGGTGCTGGATAAACAGCGAGCGTGCGTGCGACGGTAGGCTAAATTATTTACGACAGCGGCAATGGACAATTTCGTTTCCAACCAGTAGGGCGACCGAAGAGGAAAAGTTACTTGGTGTTACTTTAAGAATAATTATAATTGTTTATAGTTGTATAAAAGCAATATCACAAACAAGTGATATAAAAAAGTGCATTATGTTTCATGAAAAATATAACAATGCATTTGAAAAGTTAAGTAAATAATTAACTGTGAAGGGTATCACCTTTAAAATCCCATAAGGCATTATTTTGGACTCTTTTGGGCCTGTTTCCTGAATTAAGCTATGTTTGAGGGCTTATGAAAACAGAACCCTGTAAAGGGATACGGTGCTTAAACTTACAGCTATGCTACTGCTTTATCACCCCAAGGGGGTTTTTATAGAACGCAATTTCTAAAAATCGTCGCTATTAATGACTTAGCTCTTAGTCTCGTTTATGGCTCCTGAAGGATGATTACAAGGCATTTTCTCGTGGATCAAAGCCTCGGAGCAAATCAATGAGAATCAATTCAACCCCTCCTTTCCCCGGCATTCAACTTTTTACAGACAATTAATTCCACAGATGGCAAATCGCTACAGAGGCACTTAGCATTCTCCGCTCACATCGACTTCCCTTTAAGATTACAGTATTCTATGACATCGGATCTTTGAAAAACCACAGGGTGCAAAAAGGCTCCTCCCGTCTAACCCATAGCCGTTGAATAAGAGGAAGCAAAAACTAAAACTGTTCATTGAGCCAGAATATTTTAAAATCAGGGCCTCTTAGATCTTTGCCATGCCAAAGAGCAAGAGATTTTAAATCAACAAGGTCGCTCGCGAAGCAAAATTATGATCAATCTGAGTTTCGCCTTTAGTTGCCCAAGCTAGTTAGCATTGCAGTTGTGTCTTTCCTTTCCTAGAAAGAGTAAGGCAAAACTTGAATATGAAGTAGAAGGGTTCTGATGTGAAGGAGAAATCGAGGACAAGCCAGTCAGCTTCTTGAAATGCAACCCTCATGATTATTTTCTGAGGCAGCCGCACGGATTGTACACTGGCTCTCTGTGTGGAAGACCTTTATCTGGGCTGATGTACTGAGTCTGTGCCGCTTGTTTACACATTCAAGGCCTAGTGTTTGCTCGCACACTGTGAGGAAAGTTCCACTCCATTAATCTGTGTAGACTGACATAAGCATCAACTGGCTTCTTGTTGAAATTCAAATGAGCCTCGAGCAACTCTGAACATCAGGGGCGGCGAAAACGATGGAAATGGGAGGTTTGCAGCCATCGATCTGAATAAAAGAAAGAGTTGAGAAAAGAAAAATATTGGGAAAATGTCACCTTTTATCAGAACGACTTGATGAACAGTGATTCAGTGTTTCCAATTAGCGTTGTACTTGGGCAAATGGTCCACATTGAAAAATAGAAAATGAAATATTTCAAGCTGTATTATAGTAGCACAACTAGATTCAGTTTAATGAAAAAAGTGCATGTGATGACTGCATGTAATTTTCATTAAATGCAAGTTCAAGTGCAGCATATTTCTGAAAAGGCTTCCAACAAAGCTGTATTGCAGGAAAATCATCAGTTATCGCTCTTTTTTGTACATGGTGCAACTGTGCACAGCAAATTACTCAAATTATTCCCACTTGTATGTTTTTACCTTTCAGGTGAAAAAGGATTCGGCTTCTAAATCAATAATAATTTATCCCAGTGAAAAGAAAACCCATCTGTTTCTAACTGAAGCCTAAACACATTTAGTGGCCACTACATAGTCGAGTAAAGTAGAGATTCCTGGTGGTTATAGAAATGTTGAATGCAATCTCAATGCTTAGAGAAGATGAGTCTCTTGAGATATATAGGCTACTTGCAGCTTCACATTGCTTATATCTTATTCAGGACTGCAAATTCAAAAACGCCTTCGGAACACATTTCCATTCATTTCTCCTGCGGCCATGTTTACAATAAAAGTGCTGCGCTGGCTCTCGGCCAGTCTCTGAGGGATTTTACTGAATTTCACTTCATGTTCATACACCAAGAAACAGGGGCGTAGCACCAAATTTTGGGCCCTGGGTACAAACCATATTGCTGGGCCCCCATACCAAATACCATAGTGATACCAATGGGTGGGGTATTGCACTTTTATCATAAAAACACTTAAAATGTAAACAAAATAAGCCACACTCTGATTAATATATTTTTGTTTTATTGTCAAAAGTACTACTTACTGAGATGACAAAAGGTCTAGCAGGTCTGAAACTGAAATATATGGCTTCAAATGGTTGCTAAAATATCCTTTATTGTCACAATACCTTTTTAAAGTGTAGGCTAAGTACAAGTTAATTGACGATTATTTGTCTGTTTAAAATAAATGTAGACTAGAATCACAGGGTACACTAACCGCCAAACTAGACATTCAGTCTTTGAATTACGTTTTAAAATAAGTCATTTTCAATCATTAAGATGTTCATTAAACTGAGAACAATCGTACTTATAATGTAAGCGCGTGCGCGAGCTAATTTGCATAACAATGCGGTAAAATAGGCGCTAACGATCTGTGTTTTCGCGGGTGTTAGATTTTGACAATAAAGGGAAATATAGGCTACATGTAAACTTCTGACTCTGGGGAGAACTGCAGCAGAAGAGGAGACAAGCTGGAGACAATGTCAATGCTCGATGATGCATTTGGATCTGACCTTTCTTTTAAAAAAACTGAGTGAGCAACTGCTTGCCCTCATTTGCCTTTCTCTCTTTAATCTTCTTTTCTTTTCGTTTTTGAGCCCCTGATTTTCCTTTCTTAAGGAAAGACATGAATCTTCCCCT
The DNA here is from genome assembly GCA_036326025.1 of Chrosomus eos. Taxonomy (NCBI): domain Eukaryota; kingdom Metazoa; phylum Chordata; class Actinopteri; order Cypriniformes; family Leuciscidae; genus Chrosomus; species Chrosomus eos. The sequence continues at coordinate 4,795,227 of CM070842.1, forward strand.
GTCTTCCTAGTTCCTATCACACGGCTCACTCCAGCTCCTGTCTCATCAACTGATTCACCGCAGGTACGCAGCAGAAGCGCCTAACCTGCGGGTCGTACCATTTACATTGATTCGAGAGGGGTGGTGGGGCCCTGTACAGCATGAAAATAACTTTTTTTTATACCAAACCAGTGCCTAACTATAAGTTTAGTTTTGCACAGGACCTTTTTTGTTTGTACATTAATGCTATACAAATGTTAGTGCATGTATATGTCTGTATAGAAAACTGACTTCTAAGGGCCCCCCCCTGCCTCGGGCCCTGGGTACTCGGTACCCTTTTTCCCCCAGTCCGACGCCCCTGCCAAGAAACGGTATTTGAGCTGGAGGCACGCGCCAACAACAATAAACAGCCTTGTGTCGCTGTTGCATCTTCAAAGTAATGCATGTGCAAGCACTGCATTGTCCATTTGCCGCATTGCCTTCCCGATAGACTCCGGCTACACTGAAACTTAATTATCCTTGGTGGATAGCGACTGGCGAGCATATCCTCTTTCTTTTATGATGCTTAACAGTGGGGCGATTTGCATGGGCAATAATTTACGTGGTCATTTGGGGGACTAAATTTCCAATCCAATTTGCTTTATCTGCTCATTTGTTCTCCTCTATTGCAGTGTTTTGTTTAGGGACACGCTGAACAGATACGGCCTGAATTGTTGCAGTTCTTGATTAATGTGGCCTATCAAAGTGTTAATTGAAGCGAAATTGGACTGTGCTGCTCATGTTTGGATTATCTGTTTGCATAGGGTTAGTTTTATTCATTTGATCTTCTTTTAATTTTAGTCTGAAGCGCTCTGAAATCCATCTGTATGATCATCATTTTGTGCGTTATGTGGTAACAGAGCTTTTTATGACCTCTTCAGGGTTGTTATGATAAAGCTTCCATTGTGGTTACATGGAATCTGGTTTTCTTATTTAAATATTTTTTTTGGCTTGTTAAAGATGCAATAAGGCTGCGTTTACACTGCAAGTCTTAATGCAAAGATCTGATCTTTTGACCATATCTGTTTTTTGTCCCATTCCTGTACATTTACTTTAGACACGACTGGTATCCGATATCTGTGTTTATATTAATCCCTTGGCAAAAAGATTCTGTTGGTGATTGCTTTACTATGCGACATGGTTGGCCCTCGAGTTTTGAATGACCGTACAATTTTGGTAACACTTTATTTTAAGGTGACATACACGTTACTATATGTACTTACTATAGTAATAACAGTAAATTATGCATTATTACAAGTAACTAACCCTAAACCAAACCCTACCCATAACTCTATAGTAAGTACATGTGGTTAATTAATATAACTATGTACTTCTTTGAGTAAGTACAATGTAACTACGTTACCTTAAAATAAAGGGTTACACTTTATTTTAAGGTGTCATTGTTACAGTGTAATTATATATTTAAGAACTGAGTAATATTAAGCAACTACATGTACTTACTATAGGGTTAGGGTAGGATTAGGATTTTGTTAAGGGTTAGTTGCATGTAATTATGCATAATTTATTGTTATTATTATGGTAAGTACATGTAACAAACTGTATGTAACAAGGACACAGTAAAATAAAGTGTTACCAAATAAAGTATAACCAAATTATTTTACAATTTATGTTGAGTGGCCATGATTATTTGCCAGGATGGATAAGTTAAAAGCTGTCATGAATGTTTGCAGCGCAAAATCTGACTGATTGGATATAAACCAGAAAAATTATGTGTACTATTTTAGTAAAAAATATGTTTTTTTGTTTTGTTTGAATGAATTAGAAGGAATTAAAAGTGATTTTTGAAAAACGCTGTTGAAAAGTGAATAGAACCGAGCACCAATACCTGTAGCAGTAAGGGGCATATACACTTATGATGGGGGAGGAGAGAGTGACGGACATTAGTAGAACGACTATAGAAAGAAAGAGATAGTAGAGAAAATACAAAAGAGGAAAAGGCCCTGAGAATACAACTTTAAAGAGAATGGTTATGATCAGGCAAAAGGTAAGACCCGCGTTAATACCGGAGAAGCTGTTCAGAAGCTGTTAAAGGGTTAGTTCACCCAAAAATGAAAATTATGTCATTAATAATAATAATAATTAATGATTCACCCTCATGTCGCTCCAAGCCCGTAAGATCGTATAAAAAATGTATGTATGGTATACTGTCCTTGTCCAGAAAGGCAATAAAGACATCATTAAAGTAGTCCATGTGACATCAGTGGGTTAGTTAGAATTTTTTGAAGCATCGAAAATACATTTTGGTCCAAAATTAACAAAAACTACGACTTTATTCAGCATTGTATTCTCTTCCGGTTCTGTAGTCAATCCGCGTTCACGAGTCCACAGTGACGCTGCTGACGTGTCATCTGGTGGCCCAAGCTTCGGTTACAGTCTGAGGGAGAAGCACGTTTTCGCAAACATGTCTAAGGATTTCGACACAGAAAAGACTTGCATTTTTTTGTGTGACAGCGTGCGTCTCCTTCAGACTGTAACCGAAGCTTGGGCGCACCAGATAACACGTCAGCAGCGTCACTGTGGACTCGTGAAAGCGGATTGACAACAGAACCGGAAGAGAATACAATGCTGAATAAAGTCGTAGTTTTTGTTAATTTTGGACCAAAATGTATTTTCGATGCTTCAAAAAATTCTAACTAACCCACTGATGTCACATGGACTACTTTGATGATGTCTTTATTGCCTTTCTGGACAAGGACAGTATACCGTACATACATTTTCAATGGAGGGACAGAAAACTCTCTGACTAAATCTAAAATAACTTAAACCGTGTTCCGAAGATGAACGGAGGTCTTACGGGCTTGGAACGGCATGAGGGTGAGTCATTAATGACATAATTTTTATTTTTGGGTGAACTATCCCTTTAAGGAGCGGGAGGCCTGAAAACGGATGCCGAGGTTGATTTATTTCTTCTTGAGTAATGGTTGTTTTGCTATGTTTCACAGATCTAAAATATGCTGTCTTTCGCTTGAAAAGACTCATGTGTCATCTTCGCTTGTTTGTTTATTTGCAATACTAATATTATTTATAAGCCTGGAATGTCTAAACCTCCTCCACCGCCCGTTTCAAGAATCGGCTCCCGAAAAGTGAGATAACATACTCCTAAAATATGGTTTTCCTATGGTTCCCATTTTAGTGATCGCTATAACATCTTACTCTTGTTACATTTGTTATTTATTATTTACTTGGACTAGGGAGCTATTCATGAAAACTGTTTGTTTTTTGGGATGGAAGGGATGACTTTGCCATCGAAGGAGTTGATGAGATAAATAACAATTAGACATTCAACCTGAGTTTGAGCTGAGATTGTGAGTGGGGATTACCTGTGTGCGTCTGAATGTAATAGTGAAGCTTGTTATTTACAAAAACAGCACAGTTATTATCACCTCATTAAAACCACATTTGGCCCGAAGTTGGATGACATGTGGATTTTTGTGTTTACACAAGTGCAACAAATTCCAATCTGTGTCAGATGTGAGTAAAAAATCAGACTTTTTTGTACCAGTGTAAACGCAGCCTAAAGCCAGATGTATTTTGGCCACGATTTGGCCGTCTGAGACAAATTTTGCAAATCCTAAAAGATTCCTCTGATCCTAGGCTAAAACATGTTCACCGACAGCCGATTAATGACCGTTGCAATCAAATTTTACCGAAATTCTGGCAGTGTCAGAAGATTTGACTCACGATCTTGCAGAGTGACTCTCCTACGACGACCGTCAAATTGTCTTCGTTTTTCAAGACAAGCCATGACCAAAATTAACGTTAGCTATTTCTTTGTAGCCACCATTTCAATCCCGCGTTTAATGCAGCTCACTGTCACCGAACATTGAACACTGAATTGATTGATGATGAAAAACAAGTTTTTTGCATCCATTTTTAATGTGTCTTGACTGCTGGATACAGTCTGACATTAATGACAACTGAGATCTTACAGTGCGAGACTATTATAAATCTCAGTCTGCACCCGGCTTAAGCGTCTAGAACTCTTAATGTGTGTTTACTGTAGCAATAAGAAGTAATAATTTCATAGAAAGTTTTGAGAACTTTGACACAAATTCACAGCACTGATCGATAGTATCTTCTTATACAAAACTGAAGACCCACAAGATCGTAAGTTTGTCCTGTTTAAAACATAAATTCTGCAGATTTTGTCCTAAAGAAAATTCGGTAAAAAGTACAGTAGATTCCGCCAGGGCCTTGTCATGTGCAACTGGAAAAGTCGAAGAAGAATTTTACAAACGCCTTCATAAGTCATTCTTCTTTTCATTCTTGTCCTTGAGATAATGCCGCACACCCACAAGACTTTTCCTGTTACTAAAAAAATCCTGAGTCTGCTCAATATCCTCTCTCACCAATAACTGTGGATAATAATAACACAGATGGTTCACAGGTAAAATCATCTCATCTGATCCTACTGGAGAGGCAGCGTGTAATTATGAGGAAGCTTCCAGGCAGGTCTGTCCCTTCCCCCTTTTCCAGCACAGGGGAGAGATAATTACTGGACCTGCTTTTCAAGGGCAAACAGTGAAGTACTGTCACCGGCGATTGAGTTCTGTGCGTCTAGTGCGAGACGACACAGAGATTTTCTCCCGGAACTCCCGTTCCCTCCATCTGGTCCTCTGTTCTCATTAATCCACACACACACCATTTATCATCGTTAGCATCTCACTCAAGAGAAGGGATCATCCTGTTCTAGGCTCTTCTCGGCCTCCTGAGCAGCAGTTTAACTCGTCACTTGCTTTCCTGAGGGTTCGGGTGATTGTCAGCTTTGAACATTTCATTCAGCTAATGCAGTCTGAGGTCTGTATTGCATAAAAGTTCATATTTAAAATTAAATATATGCTACGTCATGCTTTTAGCTCAAGGTTAATTTGGCCAGGCAAATATTGCCAATTTTTTTCCGCCACATTCTAAGACACATTTGCATATAAAGGAGGCGTGTTTGTGCTGAGAAGAATGACAGTGACTTAATTCATATAAGTGAATTCATATTTTTAGTTCTAAACCACTAAAAGTTTTATGTGCTGAAATACAGCACATACTTTTTGTAAGTTTTATTTGTGGCAATTTTTATGGCTTTATTGGATAGGACAGAGAACAGACAGGAAAGCACATGGTTGGAGAGAGGGGAACAGGATCGGCTATCGGCTCCAACAAAATATAGCACTTACTTGAATTAGATTAGTTGATTTGTTTTATTTTAAAGGAATGATTCAACCATGAACATTCTTTAATCATTTACTCACCTTATGTTGAAACATTTGTGACTATTTTCTACTGTGGAACACTAAAGAAAATATTTTGTAAAACAAAAAAGATATGAAAGTTTGAAAGGTATATTTTTATAGATAGATTATAGGGGTGGAACGGTACACAGAAGTCACGGTTCGGTTCATACCTCGGTTCAGACGTCACGGTTCGGTATGATTTCGGTACAATGGAGTGAAAAGCAAAACAAAAATGCAGAAGGCATTTTTATAAATGTCTTAAGCCTTGTATTTTTTAAATAATTTTTATTAACCCTCTGAGGTCGGCCGTCACGGGGGCGTGATGAGCTCACTTTTTTCCTTATCAGTGCAAAAGAGACTCAAATTACTCTGTTGATTTTTATCTTACATTTAAGTGTTGTACATCATTAGATCCTGTTTAGTTTCTATTTTTTTTAGGGTACTCACAATAAAAACAAAGTGTTGTGCTTTTCGTCAAATAAAGAATAATAAACATGATGCGCGTTTTACCTTCTCTCCGTCAGTGAAGTCCATTCTGAAACGCGTCCGAAAAAATAACTGTAACTCTGTTAATACTTGTCACAGAGATACGAGATATGTCTCTTTATGAAGCTGAGATTCTCTTCTTTTAAATGAAGTAAGCTACTAAAAAAATTATATTTCCAGTTTATGTAATCCGTTTGAAACCAAGGAGAGTTACAGTTGTTTCGTTCTCCCCTAATTATCAGTAATCAGCTGAGATCGCCACGCCCCCAGCGCTTTTCACATGGTAAAATAGGTGATCTATGCATCGCACACGCGGCACGCCCCGCGATCAAGCCACAAAAACATGAAGCTTCTTCATCAGATCATTCACTGTTAGTTCATCGCGTTTGGAGGATGGCAGCAGCACGCTACTCCGACAGAGAGGCCCTTCAGATGATTCTGGACAGTGATGACGAATTCACATTTTCTTCAGAGGAAGATTGCAATTCGGACGACGAAAAGGCTGCATTTTCAAGAACGAATTGATCCAACCGAGGATAGAAGTTCGGAGTAAGTTTTTTAGTGTTATAATTCGTTTTCTTATCATATAGAGCTCAAATGAATTTTATATTTTGCCTAGTTTTGGCTAGCTTTTGACATAGGAAATACCTCACAATATCCCTAACATTGTATGCTCGTGTAAACTTTTTAAATGTGATATTCTCTGAACATATTTGTATATAGCATACATATTTTTCACTCAGTTTTGATTAGTTTATGACACTGATTATCATGCTAAATAGCCTACTGCCTTATGTGTAGTGCATTTTGCTCGAGAATAACTTCTAGGTTATGTGATTGAGATAAATATATTTCAGACTCCGGTAAAATACGTGATACTGTCTAAATACAATATATTTTATATATAAATGTTCAGTTTTGGTTAGCCCATGACTTATCATGCTAAAATAGCCTACTGCCTTAGCCTATGTGTAATGCATTTTTTGGGGAATAACTGCTAGGTTATATGTGATATTTCAGACTCTGGTAAAAACGTGATAGATTCTGTCTAAATACAATATGTTATATATAAATGTTCAGTTTTGTTTAGCCTATGACACTTTATCATGCGTAAATACTTGTTTGTGAATACAGGTGTAATGTTTGAAATGTAAGTTAGTGATGTGTCGTTCGTTCGCGAACAATCCGTTCATTGTGTAGCCTATCCCTAAATGCGTGCTGTCTATATGGGCCATAGATACTCGCAAATGTTCAGTTTTAGTTAGCCTATGACACTAATTATCATGCTTACTGCCTTATGCACTGTGAATACAGGTGTAAATGTTTGAAATGTAGCGATGTGTCGATCGCGAACGATCCGTTCATTGAGTGTACATAATAAATGCGTGCGTTCTATATGGGCCATCAACAGATACTCTGTTGTATACATAATGTATGCTAACAGTATATTTGTTTTGTTTTTAGGAATGTGGCATCATGCTCTCCTTCTCCAGCACCTCGCAGAGGGACACGCAGGTCTCGTTCAGTTCTCAGTGCGATCGAGAATAATACTGAGTAAGTGCATAGACGTAATATCGTTTACATCGTCATAATGTAAAAGTTCCTATTATTGTGTGAAATTAATCCATGGTAATTAGTGATTGATAAGCGTAATAATAATACAGTTTCTTTGATTGTGTTATCAGCATGCATTCTATATGGGCCATCAACAGATGTTGTTGTTGTTGTTGATACTTTATTGATCCTTTGCAGGAAATTATATTGTCATGGCAGCTTTAACACTCAATAACAAAACATAATACAAAAAAAAACAATAATACCTATATAGAATATTCAGTAACAGATGCATATTCAGTACAGAATATTCAATAACTCTGTTGTATACATAATGTATGCTAACAGTTATTTTGTTTAGTTTTTTAGGAAATTGACTGCATCACGTTCTCCTTCTCCAGCACCTCGCAGAGGGACACGCAGGTGTCGTTCAGTTCTCAGTGCGATCGAGAATAATACTGAGTAAGTGCATAGACGTAATATTTTACAGATGAAATGTAGCCTAATTGTGTTTACATCGTCATAATGTAAAAGTTCCCATTCTTGTGTGAAATTACAAATATGTCTTTTTTAATAAAGGCTTAGAACCAGTTTATTTGTAGTGCACTGACAATAGTTTTAAATAATTCGTTTATTAATTAAATTATTAAAAAGACAAAAAGACCTTGAGATATGTTTGGTAATTGTACCTGAATGAATTTAAAATTAATTTGCTATATTTCAGATCAATTTATTTGTTTTCCTTCATTTTAATTAACCCTAACTTTATTCTCATCTGAATTATAAATAATTGATTTCCATATAAAATAATACTACCATTAAAAACAAAAGCACAATGTTGTGTTTTATTGCGAGTGTACACAAATATAAGTAAACAATTTGCAGTTTGAATGATGTCCTGTATTAACAAAATGACGGAGTATGTTTTTCAGTACGCCTCACTCTCTCTCACACACAGACAGACACACACACACACACAGTTTGATCGCGCCCGCGCCTCTCTCTATCTCTCTCTCTCTCTCTCTCTCTCTCTCACACACACACACACACACAGTTTGATCGCGCCCGCGCCTCTCTCTCTCTCTCTCTCTCTCTCTCTCTCTCTCTCTCTCTCTCTCTCTCTCTCTCTCTCCACACACACACACACAGTTTGATCGCGCCCGCGCCTCTCTCTATCTCTCTCTCTCTCTCACTCTCTCTCTCTCCTCTCTCTCTCTCTCTCTCTCTCTCTCTCTCTCTCTCTCTCTCTCTCTCTCTCTCTCTCTCTCTCTCTCTCTCACACACACACACACAGTTTGATCGCGCCCGCGCCTCTCTCTATCTCTCTCTCTCTCTCACACACACACACACACACACACACACAGTTTGATCGCGCCCGTGCCTCTTTCTCTCTCTCTCTCTCTCTCTCTCTCTCCTCTCTCTCTCTCTCTCTCTCTCTCTCTCTCTCTCTCTCTCTCTCACACACACACACACAGTTTGAAGATCGCGCACACGCCTCACTCTCTCACACACACACACACACACACAGTTCGATCGCACGATTTTATTTATTTTTATACCGTGTATTCTCCGTGCAAATTCGCGCACCGAACCGTCACGGCGTACCGTTTCGGTTCAATACGAATACATGTATCGTTCCACCCCTAATAGATTAAACAAAATTGTTTTGGACCCCATTGACTTTCATTGTATATACAAAAACAGTTGAAACCTGCACATTGTCTTCAAAGTAAAAAAATATATACATTTTCAAACTGAGCCATCCTCAGTGGCCATATCAGAAACACTCCATCAGAGCCTGGATGAAAGATTTCCAATTAAAAGAAAATTTGATGGTTCTCAGGTGGGATGGCTTTGATAGGATGTTTCTAAAAATGGACGTATTTTATGCTCGGTTTGACTGCCAAATCCTGGCTCTGCGATCCATCACAATGTAATACATCTGCCCTAATCCAGTATAGGCTTTTTGTGTTGTTTTTGTAATCTTCTCCATAGAAAAACCATTAAAGCACCCAAAGCTTGTATGATTCCATAATTCAGTCTGTCCCACAAACTCTGCTGACAGCTAGAAATGCATCTATTTAGGGAACAAGAGAGAAGGAGAGAGAATAGAGGAAGAGCAGGAAAAAAGAAAATGATGGCAGTAATTTAAGTAAACCGTAGCACTTAATAAATGGATGGAAAGAGTTCATTCCAATAGAGGGCAAAGTAATTAGAGGAAGGTGATGTATTTTCACCAAACGATCCTTCTAATGTGAAGCAATGGGAGTGGTAAGGATTTGTGGGGTGAAAAAAGGTAATTTTAATAATGCTTGAAATATTGAATGATGGCTATGTGGACCTGAGGGTGCTGATATATGATTTGAAACCTGTGTTTTATATTAGACTATACACGTATGCCTTTGAATTATGTCTCAGAAAGCCGTTAATACTGTGACTCATACAAGGAAAATCAAGTTTCTTTTCAGACCCGAAAAACCTGCATGTAAAGCTGGAATTAAGTTAGCTACTGCAAGACACAAAGACCTTGGTTTCTCAAAAGTGCATTATGAAAAGAAATGTGCTCGGCCCCAAATGTCCTGAATGTTTAAGGCGGCTCTAAATGTTATTTTTGTCATGCGGCTGAGGTGCTTGGAGCAGCAGGTAAAGCAGGTTAAGCTTTTTAGGGGAAAGAGTAATGCAAGAGTCTCTCTCAAGAGACAGAGACGGAGATGAGGGCAGTGCAAATGAGAGAAGATCATTATTCTGGGAGCGCAAAACACCATCATGGATTTGCCTTCTTGGTGTGTGTGTGTATATATATACACTCACCTAAAGGATTATTAGGAACACCATACTAATACTGTGTTTGACCCCCTTTCGCCTTCAGAACTGCCTTAATTCTACGTGGCATTGATTCAACAAGGTGCTGAAAGCATTCTTTAGAAATGTTGGCCCATATTGATAGGATAGCATCTTGCAGTTGATGGAGATTTGTGGGATGCACATCCAGGGCACGAAGCTCCCGTTCCACCACATCCCAAAGATGCTCTATTGGGTTGAGATCTGGTGACTGTGGGGGCCATTTTAGTACAGTGAACTCATTGTCATGTTCAAGAAACCAATTTGAAATGATTCAAGCTTTGTGACATGGTGGATTATCCTGCTGGAAGTAGCCATCAGAGGTACATGGTGGTCATAAAGAGATGGACATGGTCAGAAACAATGCTCAGGTAGGCCGTGGCATTTAAACAATGCCCAATTGGCACTAAGGGGCCTAAAGTGTGCCAAGAAAACATCCCCCACACCATTACACCACAACCAACAGCCTGCACAGTGGTAACAAGGCATGATGGATCCATGTTCTCATTCTATTTACGCCAAATTCTGACTCTACCATCTGAAATTCTCAACAGAAATCAAGACTCATCAGGCCAGACAACATTTTTCCAGTCTTCAACTGTCCAATTTTGGTGAGCTCTTGCAAATTGTAGCCTCTTTTTCCTATTTGTAGTGGAGATGAGTGGTACCCGGTGGGGTCTTCTGCTGTTGTAGCCCATCCGCCTCAAGGTTGTGCGTGTTGTGGCTTCACAAATGCTTTGCTGCATACCTGGGTTGTAACGAGTGGTTGTTTCAGTCAAAGTTGCTCTTCTATCAGCTTGAATCAGTCGGCCCATTCTCCTCTGACCTCTAGCATCAACAAGGCATTTTCGCCCACAGGACTGCCGCATACTGGATGTTTTTCCCTTTTCACACCATTCTTTGTAAACCCTAGAAATGGTTGTGCGTGAAAATCCCAGTAACTGAGCAGATTGATTCCATCATTAAGTCTAATTAAAAAAAATCTAGCTTTTCACTAATGAAAAAAGATTTTGGTTTAACAGATGATGATGGCCATGTTTTAAAGTGATATGCAAATTACTAAGTCGTTAGATAAATAAATTGCTTACTAGTCACTATAAAGCCTATACTTGTAGTGAATGAGGAAACAACATTGGACAGAATTTATCATATGGTGACCTGAGCTTTGAAGTGCAGGGAAAATGTAATTATATAATAGCACAAAGTGATGCTGCAAATGTTTTCGTGAATTTGAATAAATTTTAGTTTAGATTCCAGGTTAAATAACAACCACCCCCAAACAGGTAAAGTGCATTGGCTTAGGAAATTTATTCTGGGTGGAATTAGCATTTTAAGTAAAGTTATGATATGATTATACATACCTACAAACCTAACTTTTCCTTGGCAGCAAATACTGGTAATAAAAGTCTCAGATTTATATTGAAGCATTGAAGATTACATCCTTGCAAGAATATACCTTATTCAGAGCAGCGCCCTGACAGGTTAGAAAGCGAGGCTGTGAGGGATAGACTTACCGTGTTTTTAATGGCATCCGCTGTAAAAGCTGTATAAAGCTCCTATTCCACTTATAATTTTCCACAGCTTATGTTTTCTGGAGTTATTTTCTCTACTGAAGTTTCTTGGAAAGATATCTTTGCATTGTTTCATCAGCAGGACAATCTAAAAACACAGTACGACCCACTAAAGAGATATGTCTATCTCTGCCTCGCTGAACAACTGTCTTTATGAAAGAGTCATTGAATCATTTAGTCAATCCTTTTAAAAACACTGAATCATTTAGGAACAGAACATCATTACTGTGTGTTGCACCGCCTGGAACTAGTTTCGTTGCGATTTCTAAAATGACGTTTTTGAATCGGAGAATATTTTGAAGCAAAGTCAGACCCTGAAAACATGGCTAGGAAGTTTGTTTTTGGGAAATCCCTTTTCCTTGCTCATTAATATAATTATGATATAACTGTCAAGAGACTGGTTCACACTGGTAGGCATACCATGAATAAAACAGTAATGGCATTTTAAGTAAAACCCTTTCCTTTTGTTAATGGAAATAAAAAATGTATTGTCACTTTGACAATAAAACTGAACAATGAGAAAAAATTACGTGATTGTTAAAATGACCTTGTATGACCTGACATCCGAAAAACAGTCATTTTTAACACAAAATCTCCATTAATGGCTCAAACGCCCATGGATCAAACACCCACTGAACGCCCTCAGATCTTATATTCAGTACACTTATCTGCCGTGAAGTCATTACGGTTCTTGTTCTTGTAGCATTAGGGCTGATATGGCTTTTGTAATGACTCTCTTTCAATTAAACAAAGCACAAGAGCAGTGGGCTGAAAAAGCGATTGCTCTCACTTAAAAGCGATTTGCTTGGCATACATCATTATTAGTGGTCCATAAAAGTCATAGAGATTGAAATCACGGTCACGTCTGAACAAAAATAATATTTCCAATGGCTATGATTTATGTGATCTGGGTGTCATGATGGTTGTGTGGGGTTAATTAGCAACAGGGATGAGCCTTCAACTACACTCATCTAGGATGTGTAATTAAGTCTCTCGTTTAAGTGCAAACGACTATTCAATCTCCTTTTAAACTTCAATCTCATATTCAGTGATTCTGCATGAACAAAATTAAATCATAATGAATAAACCTAGATGCTTTTAGACGAGGCATATGAAGTTACAAAAAGCAGACATATTTATAGGGAATTTATTCATCCCGTATTTTTTATGGGGTTTGCAATGTTACACGGAGGCATCACAATAGCAGGCCTCATCTTGAAGAGGACATTCTGAATTATTCATAACTGCGCTCTTGACCCTGTACTTTTTCAGTGACCCATTACAAAATTGTGCAGTCATTTATTGCTGCCAAAAATCTCCACACATACATATCCAAACACGATCGGGCAATTACTCCCTCGTCAAGGGCTTCGGGCTGTTTAAAATGCTCTCTGTGCACCCCAAAAACACACTGTGCTGGAAGAAGGGCAGAATGTATTACAAGAGGCCATTAAATATGTCCGGCTCCTCCTTTATCCTGCACACCAAGGACAGACCCAAAATCTTTGAGTAGGAACAGGATGATATTCCTGTCCTGAGCCCTGAGTGTGTCTTCCAGGTAGACTGGACTTGACATGCTCTGCAACAGAATTCCATCTGGATCAACACCCACACAGACCCTTGGCCCTTCATTTCTGCCAATCAAAAGGCTCCCCTTCAGACCTGTTCCATCAGGTGGAGGAGACGTGCTACAATTCAGGGGAATGGATTTCAGTTTTTCCTGAGTGTAGGACACCAAATGCACATGTAGTATTGAATTTATTTGTTATTTACTGTTAGTTTGAAAGGGACTTCTGTGTGAGCTGTACTTCATACATCACTACACTAGTATTGACAATTGACAAAGGACCTTTTTGCACACAAAATGTGAACTTTTTACCAAATTGCAGGTTTTTTTCCAGTTACAACCATTAATATAATGCTGTTGTTAATAAACATGTGGCAACTGTTCTACCTTATGTTCACCCAAAAATTAAATTTCTGTCATTGTTGGAGCATTATTTAGTGTCATTAAGTGTAGGTTTAGTGGTTGGGGGGGTTGGGCATTCGTTAAAGGGTTAGTGGTAACGTTTCCTTTTACAGTCCAGTTACCCATGTGCATACTCAGTACTAATTTTAGTAATTACAATTACTGGGTAATAACTAGCCCTGAACCTACCCCTAACCCATGTACTTACCTTATATTAGCCAGTACTTTCTAGGTAAGTACACTGTAAATACTGCACTGTAAAAGGAAGCGTTACCGGGTTAGTTCACTCAAAAAATGAAAATTGTCATTAATTACTCACCCTCATATTTCTGGCCCCTCAAAATAACAACTTTATTCAGCAATTTCTTCTCTTCCGTGTCAGTCTCTGACGCTGTTCACATAGTAAACACAGTTCAGCGCGTCAGGGTTCTTCGACAGAACAGCGGGATTTGTATTGGCCGACTCCTGCGTCAGCATCACACGCTCCATGGTGCTCATGTGAACAGCGTCAGAGACTGACACGGAAGCGAAGAAATTGCTGAATAAAGTTGTCATTGTGTGTTGTGTGTGTGTGTGTGTGTGTGTGGGGGGGGAGGGTGGGGGTTGTTCACAAAAAGTATTCTCGTCGCTTCATAACATTAAGGTTGAACAACTGTAGTCAAATGGACTATTTTAACGATGTCTTTACTACCTTTCTGGGCCTTGAAAGTGTTAATAACGTTGCAGTCTATGGGGGTTCAGAAAGCTCTCGGATTTCATCAATAATATCTTAATTTGTGTTCCGAAGATGAACAAAGGTCTTACGGGTTTGGAAAGACATGAGTAATTAATGACAAATTCATTTTTGGGTGAACTATCCCTTTAACGAATGTCAAACCTCACCCAACCATTAAATCTACCATTAATGATGCCAGTAGCTCCACCCCAACACTGGTCTGAGACTGCTGGCCTGGCACTGTTGTGACGCATGGCTCTGCGGTTCCTCAGTTGGTTATTATTGTCTGTGACAACAAGCTGAATGGAATGCACATTTTTCTAGATTCAATCAATTCTCAGCAGGGAAAAAAACAAGAATCACGCTTAATTTACCCCCACGTCACGCAACTCTAGTGCATGATTTTAGAGTAATTTTTACATTTAACCGCATAATATTTGTTGTTAAAATTCTGTCAGTAATTACTCGCCCTCATGTTCTTACAACCCTGAAAGACTTTCGTTCATCTTCGGAACACAAATTAAGATATTTTTGATTAAATCTGAGAGCTGGATCACTCCTCCATAGGCTTCTAAGGGATTGAAACCTGACAGCCCCGAAACGTTATTAAAGAAATCGTTAAAATAGTCCAAATGGCTACAGTGCTCAATCTTTATCAAGTTTATCAAGCGACGAGAATACTTTTTGTGAGCAAAAAAACACAAAAATAACGACTTTATTCAACCATCTCTTCTCTTCCATGTTATTCTCCTAAGCTGTTGACGTAGTGTAACAGCGCAGCGCTTCTGTGTTGTACGTCACACACATCACACACATGACAAGCGTCGGCCAATAGTGAGCCTACGTGTGACGTATAACACAGAAGTGCTGCGCTGTTACACTACGTCAACAGTCGTTATTTTTGTGTTTTTTTGCGCACAAAAAGTGTTCTCGTTGCTTGATAAACTTAAGATTGAGCACTGTAGTCACTTGGACTATTTTAACGATGTCTTTAATAACTTTTCTGGGCTGTCAGGTTTCAATCCCTTAGAAGCCTATGGAGGAGTGATCCAGCTCTCAGATTTAATCACAAATATCTTAATTTGTGTTCCGAAGATGAACGAAAGTCTTACGGGGTTGGAACAACATGAGGGCGAGTAATTACTGACAGAATTTTCAGTTTTGGGTGAACTATCCCTTTAAGATGACTTATAGTTTATTGCATTGTTCTCATCAATACATAGAAGGCACTCTTCCGGAACTGGGCTCTCTCGTGAACGCGTGTCGGTCGTTGCCAGAAGCCAGTGATTATAGTTTATAGTTTAAGTTTAAATGTAGATATTTTTCTTACAAAAACCCATCTCTTCAAGTTTTCTTAACTTCCTCCGACTCATTACTTTAAACCTGCCCACATCCCTGGCATGTCCTTCGTGTTTTTTTAAAACAAATTCATGCTTAACTTGTCTTTACGTTTGGTTTCTGTGCTTGCCAGAACAGGAATTTGGACGGGAATTAAACAACTTTGGCTAGTACTTATCAATGTTGTCATGAGCATTAAAGTTTTGAAACACATGACACTGCAATGAAAGTTAATTACATTAAGATTCTTGATTCAATAACAACAACCACCAAAGCGAACCCCTTTGTTTGGTTAAAATATGTGTAAATCAAATGAATCTTATATACAAGAAAATGTAAAAATACATTCAGATTAATACCAATAATAAAAGAAATACATAGCATTTGATTAAGACTTTTTCTCATGCGGCTGTTTACTTGATGCTTTCAATGTAATGTGAAATTATACGGTTCTTGTTCTTGTAGCATTAGGGCTGATATGGCTTTCGTAATGACTCTCTTTCAATTAAACAAAGCACAAGAGCAGTGGGCTGAAAAAGTGATTGCTCTCACTTAAAAGAGATTTGCTTGGCATGCGTCATTGTTTGCGGTCCATAAATGTCATACAGATTGAAATCACGGTCACGTCTGAACAAAAATAATATTTCCAATGGCTATGATTTATGTGATCTGGGTGTCATGATGGTTGTGTGGGGTTAATTAGAAACAGGGATGAGCCTTCAACTACACTCATCTAGGATGTGTAATTAAGTCTCTCGTTGAAGCGCAAACGACTATTCAATCTCCTTTTTAACTTCAATCTCATATTTAGTGATGACCAAAATGAAATAATTTTTAATAAATACTTTTAACCTAGACGCTTTTAAACCTAAGAGGCATATGAATTTACAAAAAAGCCCATTTTTTTATGGGCTTTGCAATGTTACATGGAGGCATCACAATAGCAGGACTTAAAAAGGACATTCTGAATTATTCATAACTGCGCTCTCTTGACCCTGTACCTTTCGGTGACTTATTACAAAATTGTGCAGTCATTTATTGCTGCCAAAAATCTCCATACATAGGCTACATATCAAAATATGATCGGGCAATTACTCCCTCATCAAGGGCTTCGGCTGTTTAAAATGCTCTCTGTGCACCCCCAAAACCATGACACACTGTGCTGAAAGAAGGGCAAAATATATTACAAGAGCCCATTAAAAAATGTCCAACTTTTTCCCACTCACCAACAGGGTCCAAAACATGGTCTTGACATGGTCATCGACGGCCACAGACCCTTGGCCCTTTATTTCTGCCAATCCCCTTCAGACCTGGAGGAGACATGGCATTTAAGTTTTTACAAAGGCAATATGGGAGAAAAGGTATTGTGTTGAAAAATGCATAAGTGCAGCACTTAAAGGGATTCAGCAGCCAGAAATTGTCTCATGACATAGTTGATTACACACAAACTGTTTTGTCAGCAATTTTTAGATGAGCTCGCCTACAAAGCTGTCAGTTCCCCGAGGAGCTGAAAAACATCGCTTTCTCTTGAGAGGACAAAACCTTCATACGTTTTTTTGTAATAAAAGCAATCATGGGCACAGATATCTATTCATCATTTGAATAATAAACAGAGCACTACACTTATGACAAAGATATTCAGGTACGCTAGTCATTGCTTCGACAACAGTGAATGTGAATATTTTGAAATTATGAAGAACACATTTTACAGTTTCAAAGGGAGTGTGTAGCGTGTAAGCATAAGTTTTATTAAGTAATTATAGAATCCACACAAGAGTAAATAGCACCATAAAGAAAAGGAAAACCAACATTCAAGAGTAAAGATCGTACTATGTAAGCAAAGACACAGAATTTTTTTTTATTGTGACAAAACATGGATTGATTTTTTGTTGTTGTTGACCTTTTAGGCATTCAGGAGAAATGACACCCCCTTGTGGTCTGTAAAAATACATTAGCTAATCATGACTACTTTTTTGTTTTGCCAATAATATGCAGGCTGACATTTTCAAAAGCTCAAGCACAGAGCTCTGTGCGGCAAATCTTGCCAGAGAACAACACAATTATATGCAACACTACCCACAGTGCTTTCAACAACTGTCATATTCACTTCCACACCTGTCTAATAAAATCAATGAAGAATGAAACAATGAAAATGAAAACAAAAATCAAAGACACCCACTGACTGACCGTCAGCACTGTTTATTCTCATTGTGGCTTGTTCTCAAGTCAGCTAATCTGCTATGTGCAGCTTCTGTTTTCAGATCCAGGGAGTCGTTTGGTGTAATGGAAAGCACCAGCCCCTCTCTTAATTAGAGTTGGACTTGACGGCACACTGTTTTCGAGCCTTTCTCTCCCACACAAACTCTTTTCAATTACACAAAATAAAGTCAGCTGTCTCGTCTGGAGGCACTGATCCAAATCCGGCTGAGGAACAACCTTGACCAGCCGAGACCCAAATGTTCCTGACTCACGCATGAACCATCAGAGACAGTTCTCATATTCATTAAGCCTGTGTAGGTGAAGTTTAGGTTATAAAGCTGGGGAAATTTGGCTGAAAGCCTGACAAGCTTTTACTGGTCAATAATGTAACATGTTGGCTGCCCGGAAAGCATAATATGTTGCTACTCATAAGATCTTAAAAGGGTCATGAACGGAGAAATCAAAATTTCCTTGAGCTTTTGACATATAAGAGGTCATCCTACAGTAAGAATGTCAGTTTCAGAGCTGAAAACTTCTTCCGACTCATCGTGAAATGTGCCTATCTAAATAGGTGAAAGATCGCCTCTGTAGAAGATAAACGCCTACTTCATCATTGCAACTTTGGCCCCGCCCACTGGCGCGGAGAGAAGAGCGATACAGGATGACTGAACTAAAAATAACATTACCTTACAAAGGATCCTAATGCTAGGAATGTGGTTATTTATTTTCAACAATGTGAATGTCTCAGTTGAGCACTGTGGATTTTTTGGTAAATCAGTCACAATTTCGGCGCAGGCTTTGCAAACAGACTTTTATGATATGGACTCGACAGTAATGCGACCGTGTTAATTCCAATGCCTGATCTGAGATCAGTGATTTCTGATATGTACAGTCATGTACTGTCAGATGTTCTTTGTCTATGTGTCAGTAAATCAAATCAGTGACTAAACGGTCAACTTCACATTGTTTCTCTTAGTAGGATGAAAATAATCTGTTATTTAAACTGTGAATCAATTATACATAGAAAGCATCAAAGAACGCTCCCTTTACAATTGCTGGAGCTGTCAATCAGACAATCAAAAAGCGTGCGTTTATCAGTGACTGAGTTCTGGACTCCTGCCAAAACTCCAGTTATAATCAACCTCTTATTTACATTGTGTTTGCATTGTTAGTTATGATGAAGGCATTCGTTAGTGCAGAAATCGAGTTGGAGTGAGATCACTGCATTCATGCGCTCAACATGTCTATGATCGGCTTCAATGCTCATCACTGCAATCTTTCATGCCACAATCTAAATATAATGCAATAGATCTAAATATAATGCTAATAAATACTTTACACAATTAGCTAACCACCTTGAGAGCTTAATAGTAAAAATGTGCTAAAAGTTTTTGAGAGAGTTCCACATGTTAGCCATACACAGCGGTGGGCCTTTATACTGAAAATGCCTTTTATTTCTTAATTATGAAAAAAAATTCAGTAAAAATCATATTAACATTATAAGCTCCCTATGAAACATTAACAATGCAGTTCATGACCCCTTTAGAAATAAAGGTTCTTTATTGGCATTCATGGTTCCATGAATAATTTGCATTTATGGTTCAATGATGGTTACATTAATAAACTTTAACATCCATAGAACCCTTCTAATGAACAAAGGGTTCTTTAGTGGAAAAGGGTTCTTAAGATAATTGGAATGTTCTTCAAACTAGGACAAAAATAGTTCCTTTAAGATCTGTTAACTGAAAGGTGGAGCCCAACATTGCGAAAAAATCCTTTTGGAGCCTTTATTTTTAAAAGAGTAGAATGTGAAAAGAAATGATGAACAAATAAAACATTTAATTCTGGGCCTTCTTGGTAGTCCATTAAACCAAGCCAGAGTCTAAGAGGTCTTTCAGAGTTTGTCGTCAGTCTATTCTGGTTTCGCTTCTTCTGCGTCTTGCACAGTACAATCGCATATTGAAATCACGTTTCATGCTTTGGGTTTCCTCATTTCTCTGGACACGGTTGTCATAAAGGATCCGTAAATTCAGAGCACTAGAAAATAACTGCAGTGTTCGGTGGACAGAGCGGGAAGGATCATTTGCGTTTGAAAGCTTATTACGAGCTCTCAGCAGGGTGGATAAAGGGGACACACACCCATCTTCACCCCGGTACTGCCGTCGCCGATATGCAGGCCGACATTTTCAAATGGTTGAGTACACACACTGACTGAAATTGGGGATGCATTGAGCACACAAAGATAAAACTGATTTCGCAAAAAGCCAACCATAATCTCACATTTGGCAGCTTCTGAGATTGCAAGACACTGAACTGGGGGAAAAGACTCATTTCAAATGCCAATGTCTGGCTTCAGGTGAAAGGATAAAAAGGGAAAAACACAGCAGATGAAAGGAAATGCAGATTTGTGGTCCAAATTAACTCAAGTTTTAGATTGTATGTAGACATGAAATGATCATCTATCGCACTTTGTTAATTGCGTCCTGCAGCTAAAATCAAAATGAAAGTGCCAAACAATGACAATTATGATTGCCTATGAAGTTTAAAGGAATAGTTCACCTAGATTGAGTGCGTTATATTCTAAGTCTTTTGAAGTCAGGGATTGGACAAAATTCGGAAATTTGAATATACAGAAAAAATGACACCATATCACGTGATCATAAATTAAATTGACTTCACAACTGAATTGAGTTCCCAATCACTCAAACTTGCAGCAGATTTGCCATTAATGATGACACACAAAATTAAATCTTTTCAGTATGTAACAACCTAAATTTAGGAACAATATAAGGGTGAGCAAAGGAATTTATTTTTGAGGTATACTGCCCTACATATAAATACCATTGAAAGTCTTATTCAAACAAAAATATTTAAAAATAAATAAATATAAAAAGTATATTAAAATATAAAAAAAAATGTTGAGGTCAAAAAGTAAAGATTTTGACCAAGACTATATTTTGTTTAGTATCTGTTCCATTGCAGATAAAATTGTATGACTTTTATTAGTAGTTTCTTTACTAGATTACTAGAGCTAGCTAAACATTGGCTGACAGGGGTGGGTTTGCAATGCTTATTTAAAAAGTGTTACAACCAACCCCTTACTAAGAATATAACTAAGAACTTTTTTTTGATTTTAATGTTTTTAAAGAATGAATAGGGCATGGAAATGACAGAGGTGTCTCTGCCAGTGTTTTAAATAAAGTGGTTTGCATGGAGCCATTTAACAACTCATCGCCAAAGAAGGTTTGGGTGAATTGCGCCCTATGCAGTTTCTGGGCCCATCAAGGATTACCAGCATCATTCATCTGTCAGTACTGTGACTCTAATTAAGAATATACACACATGGACACACACTCACACGCACATTGACATGTTATTTTTTGTTAGACTTAAAGATGTAATAAAGATGTTATTTAATTAGGTACATTGTAGTTCCCTTTCGAGAGGTCTCTCGTATTGCACAAGTTAGCTTACGCTATGGGAAAACTCCTTTTCTCGAGAATATTGTATCTTAGTATCTTAGCACGTATCTTAGCCGACTCGCCATAGGTACGTGCAGTTACCGCAGCACAGCCAATGACCACGCTAGACGCTCAGCTATATGTCTGCTGTACAGATGCAATGCGTTTTAAAAATGTGGCTTCAAGATTCTCGAGAAAAGGAGTTTTCCCATAGCGTAAGCTAACTTACGCAATACTCGTTCCGTACTCTCAGGGAACCGAGGTTACGTTAGTAACCGAGACGTATCCTATTGTTATTATTAAGTGTACTGTTAAGAAAGTGTGTTCTAGTAGACTAATTTACACACACACACACACACACACACACCACACACACACACACACACACACACACACACACACACACACACACACACACACACACATGTTAGTGCATTTGTACAAATTTGTGTCACACACACACACACACACACACACACACACACACACACACACACACACACACACACACACACACACACACACACACATGTTAGTGCATAATTTGTACAAATTTGTGTCCTCATAAATCACATAAACCAACACACACACACACACACACACACACACACACACACACACACACACACACACACACACACACACACACACACACACACACACACACACACACACACACACACACACACACACACACACACACACACACACCAAGAGAGAGAGAGAGAGAGAGAGAGAGAGAGAGAGAGAGAGAGAGAGAGAGAGAGAGAGAGAGAGATTGTTCTTTTATTTTTTAAAAATCTGTTTTTGAACAATATCATATGGTATGGCATCCATTTTTAGTTTGTTTGTCAAATTATTACAACTTACCCCAGCATGTGTTACAATACCCCGGTAGGGAACACCATTTATTTGACATCAACTCACGAGGTCTGTGATATTCTTATAGAGAGTTGAATTGGTACCATTTGTTGTAAACAAATGTGGGGAGTTTGTATACAAGTTTGAGAACTGAAGCTAAAAAATTAAAAGCGAGTTATAGGTGCTAAAGCAAAAAGTGTTACAATAATCCCTGGTCTCCCCCAAGAGAAATAAAGGCCCTTAAAAAGTAAGATAAGAGAATTAAAAGGGAGACGAGAAAGAAGCCCAGAGTCTTCTTAAAATAAACATTTTATATGCAATGCTTACATAACAGGAAGAAACTAGAGAAAGTTTATTCATATTCTTGGTACTTTGCAGCCATTTAAGGATGGATATCTGATTAGGTCACTAAGGTCTCACTAAGATCTCATGTCTGCAGAGATGAAAACAGATGCACTTTGATAAGATGGTACATTATGCAATGAACTCTGAATACACTCAAAGAAATAAATAGCACAGGGAAAATCACGAACCATATGGCATAAAAAGGATCTATAATTCATAAAGAAAAGATTAATAAAATTAATAAAAAGGAAAAAATTAATAAAATAAATTAATCAAAAACAATAATCAAAATAATAAACTCAATAAATTTGAATACGGACACCTTACACCTAAATACTTACACCTAAATATAGGGCCACCTTACACCTATATATATAGGCTATATAGCGTCCGAGAAAGACCGAGAAAAAAGAATGAAATTTCTAGATGCCAGTTTACCTCATCCAAACTCACTCCATGTTCAAAGGTTTAGCGTCGAGCACAGACATGTTTCTGAGGGAGGACGCGAATAGTGAACCAAATCTGCCTCCCCCCGTGCTGTTTTTTTCTCCTCAGCCTTTGTCAACTGTGGTTTTGTGGGAAGGGGGTGAATATTCGCATAGGGCTGTCTACGTTTTACTTAATCTGGGACCGACTGGCACACCTCTCTTCAGTCTTCTCCTCACGACGAACGAGCGAAATATCCGTCCGGTGTTTCGCGTTTAGTCACAGAGAGACGTCTGAGGATGCGCATCAATACCTTATTCATCCGTTGTCTCTCCACGGAGCCCGTCTTTGAATGTTTTATCCAGTGCATGAATGGAGCTGTTTGAGGATATACGACCTTTTCATCGGTTTTTAGGGAATAAGGAACCCCTCGACATCTGAATACGTGAATTAAAGCGATAAAACGTCTATGACGGGCGTTACGGGACGACTACGCAAAGCCATCGCGGCATATGGTGATTTTTTTTCTTTTGTTTAAATTTTCGTCATGTTCTCTTACAGCTTTATATGAGGCAAGTATAACGAACTATTTATTTCACGATATTTTTGAGACTAGTTGGAAATCTGAAATGTTCGCGCTGGAATAAGGGATAAGTTGGTAACCGTTTTATATAGTCGACAGACAGATCAGATCTGCTATTTTTTTTTATTTCCAACTGAATACCAAGTTGTGTTGCACTGCGGTAAATCAGAACTCGACGCGCGCGGTCGTCGACGGCTGCCTTTCAAACCCATCATAATAAGCATGCATATATGGCATTGTGAGGTATTGCAATTAATGCATCTCTCTACAGGTGCCTGAACTGGTGCCAGTTTCTGATTTTGTAACCTGCCTGCATTCTAGATGCAGGTTTGCTGAACCTTTGCTGATTTCCCCAAGGGAAAAACAAAATACCTCCGGCTTGTGTAAAAGCCTGTAGGAAGCAGTATAGTTGTAGGAGTTTAGCTGCATTCAAATGTGAAGTACTTGATCAAAGTGTCATATTGCAATAAATGACTGCTTAAGGCTTGCATTGTGAAGCATAGTGTGGAATGTAATATAATATATTTTGAAGGCACATTTGTCTTTGACTGCTTGAAATTAAGGCTTAGCAAGGAGCCTCTCAAGTTTAGATTCACAAAGTTGTTTTTTTGCTTTTGAGATTGACTTATAAATCATAATTTCTGAAGGTAAATGTTCATAGATTTAATTTCTTTGTTATTTGGTTAGATGTTTAAATGAATGTTATATACCTGTATGCCTTTCTGTTTTTGAACTCACAGAGAGATCTTTTTTCCCCCCAGCTGCATCTTTATCGATAGGATCAAATCGGACTGCATCATCTAAATGAAGTTACCCAGCCATGCAATGTTCCTGGAAGGCTGTGATTCTGCTTGCATTGGTGTCCATAGCGATCCAATACACAGCAATCAGGACTTTCACAGCTAAGCCTTTTCATTTGTGCCCTGTTCCTAACCCTCTGAACTGTGGTTTGGGACAGGATGTGGAGTCCTTCGATCGGATGTGTGATGAGTACCCGTATTTTAATTACAATTCCTCCAGGAAGACTCACATCCTCATCTTGGCAACCACCCGTAGCGGCTCCTCGTTCGTTGGACAGTTGTTTAACCAGCACTCAGATGTGTTCTATCTTTTTGAGCCACTCTATCATGTCCAAACGACCTTAATCCCTCACCTTTCTCCCAGCAGATATGCTGTTGAGCGCAGGGTGATGCTGGGAGCCAGTCGCGACCTTCTCAGAAGCTTGTACAACTGCGACTTGTATTTCTTAGAGAGTTACATCAAACCGCAGCCGGCAAACCACACCACGGATAAACTCTTTCGCCGAGGAGCCAGCAAAGCCCTCTGCTCTATGCCGGTCTGTGATGCCTTCAGCCCGAATGATGGCAATATAGAAGAGGGGGATTGTGTTCGAAAGTGTGCCTCCCTTAACTTGACCCTAGCGACCGAATCATGTCGGGAAAGACGCCACGTGGCCATTAAAACAGTGCGTATTCCAGAGGTCAATGATCTTAAGGCACTGATTGAGGACCCTCGGCTTAATCTGAAAGTCATCCAGCTGGTGAGGGACCCGCGTGGAATACTATCTTCGAGGATCGAAACCTTTCGGGACACATACCGCCTATGGCGGATCTGGAGAGCCACCGGCCGTAAACCCTACAACCTGGATTTGACTCAGCTAACAACAGTGTGTGACGACTTTCTAAACTCGGTGTCCACGGGCTTAAGCCGGCCGCCATGGCTTCGAGGGCGGTACATGCTAGTGAGATACGAGGACCTAGCCAGGAATCCGCTCCAAAAAACCAAGGAGGTTTATGAATTCCTTGGTCTTTCTTTGGAAAAAAGTGTGGTGGACTGGATACACAACAACACGAGAGGCAATAACGATGTGTCAGCAAAGCATAAGTACGGCACGTTGAGGGACTCGGCGGCTAACGCGGAGAGCTGGAGGTTGAAATTGTCTCATGACATAGTTGATTACACACAAACTGTTTGTCAGCACATTTTAGATGAGCTCGGCTACAAAGCTGTCAACTCCCCTGAGGAGCTGAAAAACATGTCCCTCTCTCTCATCGAGGACAAAACCTTCATACCTTTTTTGTAACAAAGGTAAACATGTGCACGCACAACTATTTTTCTACATTTATATTCTTGCCTTAATGTGATTGACATTTGCACTATGAACTTTTTTGTACTTCGGAGACTCCCTCGCAGTCACCCTATGATTTTCTGAACAGCACAAGAACCAAAACACTTTAGCTGTGAAGAGATCTGAACTTCACCTTGATCGCAGCCATCGCATTGAGATAGTTATGTTCATTATTTATATATTAGAGAAGGGCACCACACTACTGATAAAGAAATGCTGTATGCTGGTCATTGCTTTGACAACAGTGAATGTGAATATTTTGTATGTCATAGAACCCAGACTATTCTCAAGAAAAACAGTCTTTAATGTGAGACTGAAATGCTGTCATGTATAACAACAGCCGTGCAATAAAATTGTGAATGTCACAGTCAGGCTATTTCTCAGGTGTGTCTCGGTGTCTGCCACAGAGTTTTGGGGGTTTATTTTGGTTTGCTTTATGCATTGGTGCTGCATCCAGGTAAAAAGAGAAATAATCTAAAGTTAAATAATGCACTTCAGATTGCTTGCTTTAGGTGGTCATGTTTTACAAATACATTATTGCTGTTACTTCAGAATGAAATAAGGTTTTTGTTATATTTTGCTAGATGCCATGATACTACTTTAGAAAAATCCAATGCAATCCAAGTTTTTAGAGTGGACAGTTTGGTTTAATGTAATTTAGAGATTTCCATATGAAATGCATGAAATGATTCATTCTTTAGTGGCTGTCCTCATCGTCATACCACTAATTTTCATTGATTCACTGCATATAGATTTGTATTTAATGTCCATGGGAAAAAATGTTTGGCTCATTGTATGTGAAAGAGACTTTTGCTATTTTTGAAATCTTAATAAATGTAGAGAAGCATAAATAAGATGTAATCCACTTTTCAGCTTTTTTGTTGTTGCACAGCTTAAAGGACAGTTTTGCTTGGTTGTCGCAATGGCCTTAATTTGTTTTAATCCATGGATTTTACATAATCTGGATTCACGTTCAGGTTATTAAACCAGATATATTAATCTCATGATTGTCTCAATTGCTAACCCTCATTCAGTTTTAAATGGGGAATATTAATGGTCAATCTTCAATTTTAGATTTGTGTCATGGCATTAGAGAGCGTGAAGAGTGTGCGAGGACGAATTCGCTTTCATTCCACGAGATTGTCATCAGATATACATGCTTCACAGTCATGTACCATAGAAATTAATGTCATACAAGATACCATTGTTTAGTCTTTCCTTGTTTGATCTTTCAAGACATCCAGAAAGAAATGGCCCCCCCTTGTGGTCTGAAAAAAATAGCTAATCATGTCTAATTGGGCCAAGTCAAGCCACTTTTGTCATTTGAAATTGTGTATCTCTGCTGCTAGTATACATAAGACTGATGAAGACTACAGTAAACACATCACATTGCATGTCATGGCATTCTATGCATAAGCTTAGGATAATTACTGCTCCCAAGCCAGTAATATCTAGTAATGGCAGAAATATAGCCATAATAGCTATTTCACATTAAGTTGAAGCCACAAACGTGTAGCTATGAGTTCCAGTCTGGTTTGTCATTTGCCCCCCTAATCATTTCCAGTCATCCATGTCAATAAAAATAAAAAAAGTCCCATTAAAATAGTTTCAGTGTGGCATTTGTAATCCGGTAAAATGTGAGAATTCAAGGAAATTACACATGCACACACTTTCTTGGCAGCTGGCTTATTTTGTGACCTGAGATGTGTATGTATCACAATTTACTATGCACATTTATGCCATTTGTTTGATGAACTTTTAACTTTTTTCCCCAAAAGTGCACATGTAATTGGCTTTCCGAGCCATCTCGCATTATCCTTTGCCATAAAAGTCACCAATAATTTGGCAGCACCAGTGGACAGATCAGCTAAAAAATATGCCAGCTAGAAACTAAAGTTTAAAAAGAAAAGGTATTAGTGCTACTTAAAAGCAGATTTTCTTGTGTAAATTACCCACTTAAATGTGTCTGTATGCTGAGGAAGCTATTTAAACTCAACCCATACAGTGAAGAGAGCATCTGTGAAAGAATGGGAGGGATAAAAAAGGCCCCAGAGATGTCCAATGGTACGAATTTCAGTCTCCTGTCCCCAAATGTCAAGAAGCAGTTTCTGCTGTTCTGAGATTACATACATGAACAGTATAGCAGATGCCGAGTTTCTTGCTTTGTTGAACTTGAAAACATCATGCTCCTCACTGAAGATCTCAAACTGCTTGAGATCTTAACTGTCATTCATTTAAACCATTCATTTGTGTTTATGAAAACCATTGAAATCTCTTATTGCGATTAAGAGACTCCAGGATACAAACATTGTGTATAGAATCAAAGTAATTGCTTTTCTATAGCTGTGGTATATGCATACGATAGTTATTTGACCTTTAGTTGCATTATACAGTTTGGAAATATCTATCAGAACATTCTACTATTTAATATAGAGATTATTATGTATTAATGTAATTAGTATATTTAGATTCGATTCTTTTTAAAAGAAAATTAAGCCTGTGTTAGGAGGACCAATAATATTTTTGCATCATGACAATGATTTAATTATTTTTAATTAAATAAATCATTTGTACTGTAATGCACGAAAGCCTGCTATTTTTCAACAGTATTTAACTGTATTAATTTTTTTTGTTTATTCAGTTGTTTTGGTTCAATAATAATGATAAATTAAGCTGCAAGCAGCATTTATCGGTGTTCAAGCAGCTAAGGCCTTTAAGCACAAAAGCATCAAAAGACATTAAGTTTTATTTAGCATACATTTAACCACTGACATAATAGATGGAAAAGACCATTTACAGCCAATGCAAGCAATTTACCATAGGACATATATGGTTTTATTCACCATGTTATGACACATATGCTCATCAATTTTGGTGAAGTTCTGACTTTTTGTGTAGGATTTATAGGCTTTTGACCGTATTTTGCCACGGACCATTTTCTAAATGGCCCTGTTACAGCCAACCAAATGCAAAATTTCCACTTTTTTTCAATAACTATTGATATTCAGACTCCAGAGAACATTTCTGCACTGGTTTGGTTCTGATCGGGGGAAAAACCAGGGACTTGTTCGCAAAAGTAGGTTTTGGACAAAATTGGACGTAACATTTTTTTTATGCCTAAATCAAAATCGGAGATATACATTTTGTCCGTCTTTGAGCCAGGGATCACAGTGGTGTAAAAACCTTGATTTTAAGTCTAGGAGTTGTGAGCAATTTAGTACTTTTGGTTGCTGTAGCGCCACCTATGGGCCAAACGGGGTCATACTCTGATAGGTTGTCCCCATAGTGCAGGCCTACCATCTGGCCGAGTTTCAAGTCTCTAGTCTAGGCCTTATGGTTTGGGCTGCACGATGCGTTTTAGGGCTTTTTTTTTTAGATTTCACCGTGAGCGGTGGTGTCTATAGCTCGGCAGGGCAGAGATAGGCTTAACCTGTTTTAGGAACATACAGCCTACTACAAATGCAGCGGCCGTAAATGAGACAATAAGAGAGGGGTAGAGTTATTAAATTCCACTGTTCTCTATCTTCATAATAATTCACAGTTCTGAATTCAAATTAGGCCTATACGTCTAGGCTGGTTAATTTGTCTGAATAGCCGGAATGTTACTCGCCAGGCAATCTACACCTAAAATTTTATCAAGACATACTTTCAGTTGTTATTTTCAAACTTTTATAAGCTGATATCATGATAAAAAAAGTCTTACCTCAGAAACTCTGCGCATGCTCGTCAGTTTAAGGTTTTTTTTCTTCTCACGAGTGAGAAATTTAATATGTGTGAATAAACAACTTATATAAGCAAAATGTTTGCCAATTGTAGGCAAGTCTCTTGTTGACATAGATTTAACTGTTTGTCATTTGTTTTCATTGTAATAATATGCTCTGTTGCTTTTTTATTTTAGGTGTGGTTTCTAGGACATCTTTTAAAATAACACGTTGTTCTTGCTGGGTAGGCTTACAAGGCTGGGTCATTTCTGTGAATCGATTCTTTTTTTTATCCAGCGGGCTTCTTTTTTTTTCTTCTTTTTTTAGTAATAACATAGGCCTATTAAAATCCGTAAATTTTTCCGGTTATGGCTGGATCCTGTTCCTGGTGAGCACTCCACATTTGTATATGCCGTCTTTATTTAAAGGGGTAGTTCACCCAAAAATGAAAATTCTGTCATTAATTACTCACCCACATGCAGTTCCAAACTGTAAGACTTTCGTTCATTTTCAGAACACAAATGAATATTTTTGATGAAATCTGAGAGCTTTCTGTCCCTGAATAGACAGCTATGCAACTACCACTTTGACGCTTAAAAAAGTTCATAAAGAGATTGTAAAACTAATCTATTGAGTGGTTTAGTCCAAATTTCGATTACTTTATATGAAGAACAGATTGAATTTAAGCTTTTATTCACATAAACATCTCACACATCAGTTGACGGAAGCTCAAGCTCGCTTCTGGGAGAACCAATGATGAGGTTCATTCTCGTGTTACGCAGCACGTTTGAGCTTCTGCAAGAACCAATGAGGTTCATTCTCATGTTACGCAGCACGTTTGAGCTTCTACAAGAACCAATGAGGTTCATTCTCGTGTTACGCAACACGTTTAAGCTTCTACAAGAACCAATGAGGTTCATTCTCGTGTTACGCAGCACGTTTGAGCTTCTACAAGAACCAATGAGGTTCATTCTCGTGTTACGCAGCACGTTTGAGCTTCTGCAAGAACCAATGAGGTTCATTCTCGTGTTACGTAACACGTTTGAGCTTCTGCAAGAACCAATGAGGTTTATTCTCATGTCACGCAGCACGTTTGAGCTTCTACAAGAACCAATGAGGTTCATTCTCATGTTACGCAGCACGTTTGAGCTTCTACAAGAACCAATGAGGTTCATTCTCGTGTTACGCAACACGTTTAAGCTTCTACAAGAACCAATGAGGTTCATTCTCGTGTTACGCAGCACGTTTGACTTCTACAAGAACCAATGAGGTTCATTCTCGTGTTACGCAACACGTTTGAGCTTCCGCAAGAACCAATGAGGTTCATTCTCGTGTTACGCAACACGTTTAAGCTTCTACAAGAACCAATGAGGTTCATTCTCGTGTTACGCAGCACGTTTGAGCTTCTACAAGAACCAATGAGGTTCATTCTCGTGTTACGCAACACGTTTAAGCTTCTACAAGAACCAATGAGGTTCATTCTCGTGTTACGCAGCACGTTTGAGCTTCTACAAGAACCAATGAGGTTCATTCTCGTGTTACGTAACACGTTTGAGCTTCTGCAAGAACCAATGAGGTTCATTCTCGTGTTACGCAGCACGTTTGAGCTTCTACAAGAACCAATGAGGTTCATTCTCGTGTTACGCAGCACGTTTGAGCTTCTACAAGAACCAATGAGGTTCATTCTCGTGTTACGCAACACGTTTGAGCTTCCGCAAGAACCAATGAGGTTCATTCTCGTGTTACGCAACACGTTTAAGCTTCTACAAGAACCAATGAGGTTCATTCTCGTGTTACGCAGCACGTTTGAGCTTCTACAAGAACCAATGAGGTTCATTCTCGTGTTACGCAGCACGTTTGAGCTTCTGCAAGAACCAATGAGGTTCATTCTCGTGTTACGTAACACGTTTGAGCTTCTACAAGAACCAATGAGGTTCATTCTTGTGTTACGCAGCACGTTTAAGCTTCTACAAGAACCAATGAGGTTCATTCTCGTGTTACGCAGCACGTTTGAGTTTCTACAAGAACCAATGAGATTCATTCTCGTGTTACGCAGCACGTTTGAGTTTCTACAAGAACCAATGAGGTTCATTCTCGTGTTACGCAGCACGTTTGAGTTTCTACAAGAACCAATGAGGTTCATTCTCGTGTTACGCAACACGTTTAAGCTTCCGCAAGAACCAATGAGGTTCATTCTCGTGTTACGCAACACGTTTAAGCTTCCGCAAGAACCAATGAGGTTCATTCTCGTGTTACGCAGCACGTTTGAGTTTCTGCAAGAACCAATGAGGTTCATTCTCGTGTTACGCAGCACGTTTGAGCTTCTGCAAGAACCAATGAGGTTCATTCTCGTGTTACGCAACACGTTTGAGCTTCTACAAGAACCAATGAGGTTCATTCTCGTGTTACGCAGCACGTTTGAGTTTCTGCAAGAACCAATGAGGTTCATTCTCGTGTTACGTAACACGTTTGAGCTTCTACAAGAACCAATGAGGTTCATTCTCGTGTTACGCAGCACGTTTGAGTTTCTACAAGAACCAATGAGGTTCATTCTCGTGTTACGCAACACGTTTGAGCTTCTACAAGAACCAATGAGGTTCATTCTCGTGTTACGCAGCACGTTTGAGTTTCTACAAGAACCAATGAGGTTCATTCTCGTGTTACGCAACACGTTAAAGCTTCCGCAAGAACCAATGAGGTTCATTCTCGTGTTACGCAGCACGTTTGAGTTTCTACAAGAACCAATGAGGTTCATTCTCGTGTTACGCAACACGTTTAAGCTTCCGCAAGAACCAATGAGGTTCATTCTCGTGTTACGCAGCACGTTTGAGTTTCTGCAAGAACCAATGAGGTTCATTCTCGTGTTACGTAACACGTTTGAGCTTCTACAAGAACCAATGAGGTTCATTCTCGTGTTACGCAGCACGTTTGAGTTTCTGCAAGAACCAATGAGGTTCATTCTCGTGTTACGCAACACGTTTAAGCTTCCGCAAGAACCAATGAGGTTCATTCTCGTGTTACGCAGCACGTTTGAGTTTCTACAAGAACCAATGAGGTTCATTCTCGTGTTACGCAGCACGTTTGAGTTTCTACAAGAACCAATGAGGTTCATTCTCGTGTTACGCAGCACGTTTGAGTTTCTACAAGAACCAATGAGGTTCATTCTCGTGTTACGCAGCACGTTTAAGCTTCCGCAAGAACCAATGAGGTTCATTCTCGTGTTACGCAGCACGTTTGAGTTTCTGCAAGAACCAATGAGGTTCATTCTCGTGTTACGCAGCACGTTTAAGCTTCCGCAAGAACCAATGAGGTTCATTCTCGTGTTACGCAGCACGTTTGAGTTTCTACAAGAACCAATGAGGTTCATTCTCGTGTTACGCAACACGTTTAAGCTTCCGCAAGAACCAATGAGGTTCATTCTCGTGTTACGCACACGTTTGAGCTTCGCAAGAACCAATGAGGTTCATCTCGTGTTACGCAGCACGTTAGCTTCTACAAGAACAATGAGGTTCATTCTCGTGTTACGCACACTTTAGTTCAGAACCAATAGGTTATTCTCGTGTTACCAGCACGTTTAGCTTCTACAAGAACCAATGAGTTCATTCTCGTGTTACGCACACGTTTGAGCTTCTACAAGAACCATGAGGTTCATTCTCGTGTACGCAGCACGTTGAGTTCTCAAGAACCATGAGGTCATTCTCGGTTACGCAGCACGTTTGAGCTTCTCAAGAACCAATGAGTTCATTCTCTGTTAGCAGCACTTTGAGTTCTACAAGAACCAATGAGGTTCATTCTCGTGTTACCAGCACGTTTGAGCTTCTACAAGAACCAATGAGTTCATTCTCTGTTACGCAGCACGTTTGAGCTTCTACAAGAACCAATGAGGTTCATTCTCAGTGTTACGCACACGTTTGAGCTTCTACAAGAACCAATGAGGTTCATTCTCGTGTTACGCAGCACGTTTGAGTTCTACAAGAACCAATGAGGTTCATTCTCATGTTACGCAGCACGTTTGAGCTTCTACAAGAACCAATGAGGTTCATTCTCTGTTACGCAGCACGTTTGAGCTTCACAAGAACCAATGAGGTTCATTCTCGTGTTACGCACACGTTTGAGCTTCTACAAGAACCAATGAGGTTCATTCTCGTGTACGCAGCACGTTTGAGCTTCACAAGAACCAATGAGGTTCATTCTCGTGTTACGCAGCACGTTTGAGCTTCTACAAGAACCAATGAGGTTCATTCTCTGTTACAACACGTTTGAGCTTCTACAAGAACCAATGAGGTTCATTCTCGTGTTACGCAGCACGTTTGAGTTTCTGCAAGAACCAATGAGGTTCATTCTCGTGTTACGAGCACGTTTGAGTTTCTACAAGAACCAATGAGGTTCATTCTCGTGTTACGCAACACGTTTGAGCTTTCGCAAGAACCAATGAGGTTCATTCTCGTGTTACGCAACACGTTTGAGCTTCTACAAGAACCAATGAGGTTCATTCTCGTGTTACGCAGCACGTTTGAGCTTCTCAAGAACCAATGAGGTTCATTCTCGTGTTACGCAACACGTTTAGCTTCCTACAAGAACCAATGAGGTTCATTCTCGTGTTACGCAGCACGTTTGAGCTTTCTACAAGAACCAATGAGGTTCATTCTCGTGTTACGCAGCACGTTTGAGCTTCTACAAGAACCAATGAGGTTCATTCTCGTGTTACGCAGCACGTTTGAGTTCTACAAGAACCAATGAGGTTCATTCTCGTGTTACGCAACACGTTTGAGCTTCCAAGAACCAATGAGGTTCATTCTCGTGTTACGCAGCACGTTTGAGTTTCTACAAGAACCAATGAGGTTCATTCTCGTGTTACGCAACACGTTTAAGCTTCCGCAAGAACCAATGAGGTTCATTCTCATGTTACGCAGCACGTTTAGAGCTTCTACAAGAACCAATGAGGTTCATTCTCGTGTTACGCAACACGTTTGAGCTTCTGCAAGAACCAATGAGGTTCATTCTCGTGTTACGCACACGTTTAAGCTTCTACAAGAACCAATGAGGTTCATTCTCGTGTTACGCAACACGTTTGAGCTTCTACAAGAACCAATGAGGTTCATTCTCGTGTTACGCAGCACGTTTGAGTTCTCAAGAACCAATGAGGTTCATTCTCGTGTTACGCAACACGTTTGAGCTTCTACAAGAACCAATGAGGTTCATTCTCGTGTTACGCAGCACGTTTGAGCTTCTACAAGAACCAATGAGGTTCATTCTCGTGTTACGCAGCACGTTTGAGCTTCTACAAGAACCAATGAGGTTCATTCTCGTGTTACGCAGCACGTTTGAGCTTTCTACAAGAACCAATGAGGTTCATTCTCGTGTTACGCAACACGTTTAGCTTCTACAAGAACCAATGAGGTTCATTCTCTGTTACGCAGCACGTTTGAGTTTCTACAAGAACCAATGAGGTTCATTCTCGTGTTACGCAACACGTTTAAGCTTCCGCAAGAACCAATGAGGTTCATTCTCGTGTTACGCAGGTAGCAACCAGTTTTGTAGTTTTTTCTGCAAGAACCAATGAGGTTCATTCTCGTGTTACGCAAGCACGTTTAAGCTTCCGCAAGAACCAATGAGGTTCATTCTCGTGTTACGCAGCACGTTTGAGCTTCTACAAGAACCAATGAGGTTCATTCTCGTGTTACGCAGCACGTTTGAGTTTCTGCAAGAACCAATGAGGTTCATTCTCGTGTTACGTAGCACGTTTGAGCTTCAGCAAGAACCAATGAGGTTTATTCTCAACGCATCAGGCATGTTCGGTTGAGCATCTGTTTTTGTCCTGTTCTTTAAAGCGATCAAGCCTCTTTAGAAAATTTGGACTAAACCACTCTAAACAATTCATATGGATTAGTTTTACGATCTCTTTATGAACTTTTTGAAGTGTCAAAGTAGTAGTTGCGTAGCTGTCAATGGAGGGACAGAAATCTCTCAGATTTCATCAAAAAGATCTTCATTTGTGTTCCGGAGATGAACGAAAGTCATACGGGTTTGGAACGACACGAGGGTGAGAAATTAATGACATAATTTTCATTTTTGGGTGAACTATCCATTTAACACACCAGATTTAGATCATCAGCTGGTTAGCAGAGAAGTTTTGGTTTTTATTGAACAAAGATTACAGGGGATACATATATCATAAAGATAAAAGAACAGGATAATAAACTTGAAGTGAAGCAAGACAATAGAATACATTTTCAAGCAAGATACAACAAACAGGGATAGTCTATAGATAAAGTGATTAACAGAAACATCTAAAGCAATAAACAGCCTAATTGGCCACTTTGAGCACGACATTTTTTTAAGAACAAGGCAACGGTTGTAGGCTAAACATGACGTCAAACCCTTCGTCTTTTTTAAAAAAACATTCAGCGTATAATACCTACGTACATCCAAAATATAAAAATATGCAGTCTACTCAACTTTACTGCAATCCTGCAGACTTGTGCAATAACTTGGATGGGTTAAATGCAGAGGACAAATTCCGAGTATGGGTTACCATATTTGGCCGTCATGTAACTTTCACTTTTTTAAAGGGATACTCCACTGTTTTTGGAAATAGGCTCATTTTACAACTCCCCCAGAGTTTTACCGTTTTCGAACCCATTCAGCCGATTTTCTGATATTTAGAAGAATATCAGTAAGCAGACAGTTTCTGGTCTCATTGACTCCCATAGTATATTTTTTTCCTACTATGGAAGTCAACGAGACCAGAAACTGTCTTGTTACTGATATTCTTCTAAATATCAGAAAATCGGCTGAATGGGTTCGAAAACGGTAAAACTCTGGTGGAGTTGTAAAATCAGCCTATTTCCAAAACAAGTGGAGTATCCCTTTAAAGTTTGCGTTCTGTTAATTCAGCTAAGAGGTCATGTCGTGATGTTTCAATCTTCTAATTGTCACATTTCTTTATGTGAAACAAGTGCAGGGCAAAGTTCACCAAACTTACATTTTGGAATGTGGCGAAATTCGCATGAGCTTGAATTTCCTGTCTTCTGCATTTGCATGAGTGTGAATGGAAGGCAATGGAATGAAGAGTGTAGTGTGTCTGGCCCCTTAAGAGGACACTGGACAGCAGTGGTGTGGGCAGGGGGGCCCCAAAGCAACATACAGTACAAGGGGCCCAAAAACCAGACGACACCGGCTGTGGGTTAGGACAAAAACGATTGGCTTTCGTCCTTCACAGCTAGCTTTTATCGCTTTATTGCGTTTCGCCTGGTTACGACGCGGTGTGAGGTTAAAAAGCCACAAAACAACTTTCCCTTTTATGGTGCATTTACTACTTGATACTAAAATCACTAATGTCCTTGGTTAATATTGTGGAACAATGATGTTGTTGAGCCATGCAATTGTTTTTGAAGATAAAACCCCTGACTGGCTCAATAAATTTTTGCGCTGATTCAGTATGCCATGAAAAGACAAAGGTTTATGCACCTGACATCTAATCTTAAAGATGCTATTTTCCCCCCTTTTTGATAGAAACAAAACATGTAACCCATTTTATGATGAAAAACCCTATCATCTTATGAATCCAAGTGGATGCCGTTTAAAAGTTTACCTCTCAGTCTTAATAAAACAGGGATTTTATCATGCGATTTGAATTATGGGGTCACTTACTTTTATAAACTGCTTATGTAACCCAGATCTGGACTGTCAGTGCATATTAGTGCATCCAGTGTTACATAAATGATTAAAGCTAAAATGAATAATAGATCAATGGTATTAAAATATCTCCACCTATTCCAGCAGGGGATCATTGCAGGATAGTAATTCTTCTCTTTGCTCATATTCTTTTGATGGTAAATAAGTGAAATGCATCAAATAAAAAACAACAGCAGCAGCAACGACAACAAAACACAAAGAACTCATGCATTTCTAAAATACAGAATGCTTTATTTGTAGAATACAGCATCAATTTAGCAAAAATAGTTCTATTATAGACAAAAATCTACTTGGTCTTAAAAGTCCAGTTTATAGTAACAGCATCTTCAAGACATGGGTACCTAACAGAAAGTGTGTAGATAGCAAAAACTGAAAGAAACATGGAAATTAACAGCACACAATTAACAGCATGTTGTACAAAGAACTAGAGCTTCAAGCATGCATTGCAGCAATAAATAATAATAATATGCCATATGTTGTTTTTATATAAATAAAAAAGGAGACAAACGTTTAAGCAGTAGGGGAGAGGAAAAAAAAGACAGAAACATGAACAAACACTCAATTTGCACATTTACAACTGTGCTGGTTCTATGATGTAAACGGCTGTAAAACGGTCACAGGAAATACATCTGTGGTTATTTTGTATTGTTCTGAAACACTAAACACTCCACAGTGA
Source organism: Chrosomus eos (assembly GCA_036326025.1). Classification (NCBI taxonomy): domain Eukaryota; kingdom Metazoa; phylum Chordata; class Actinopteri; order Cypriniformes; family Leuciscidae; genus Chrosomus; species Chrosomus eos. The sequence goes on from CM070842.1 coordinate 4,833,043, forward strand.
GCTTTTAGGACTCCCAAGACATTCAGGCACATGTACAGCCATTAAAACATCATCTCAAGCGAACCACAAGTGATGCTTCCCAAAGAGAAAACCAAGCGGACTTGCTAAAAAGCCTTTTTAAATGGACTGAAGACAATGTGGTGTAGTTTCTGTTTCCCTGCATCCTTTTTAGATGCGAATCATTTCTTTTCTTAACTCCAGGCGCTGGTTTCCTGGAGACAGATTGAATTTCAACAGCTTGAACATCGTCTTACAAAATGGAGTGTTTACACTGGAGACTCACCATTAATGTAATCTACTACGCCAATGATGTGCGAACTGCCGTTCAGAGGATCTCTACACTTACCAGGACTGACATATATATGAGAATGTGATGATAATCAAACAGCTCACTGATGTTTATATCTCTGAAATCGGCATCAAAGAAAAGACACGATTTCTGACACTAAATCGAAGAACGTTTGAGAGTATGTCGTCGAAACACCACGTTATTGGACGTTCAGGGTTATTTAGTGTCACATTTATTCATTTAGTTAAATAATACTTTCACTGACTCACATTATTTTTTCAAAGATGATACAAGACATATTCAAGGAATAATTCTTCTAAGTGTGCTTGCAACTTTTTAAGGGATGTTTTAGAGAGAAATACCTCATTAGGGCTAATTATGTGTACATTACAAAAATAATTTACAGTAAAACTGCTGGCATATTAGAGTTGGAGCCAGTTTCATTATGTTGTTAAAGAATATGCTATGATATTATCATTTGATCCCGAAGCGAGTCTTCCCAGCATTAATCATACCGACCAACATTTCAGCCAATAGTCAAAATACACAAACAAATTAGCAAACAAAAGGCATAAGATACCAATTATCTCATGTCCCTTGTAGCTTTTTATGTGTGTTTATATAGCGTATTGTAGTTTTTTATGTTAACTTGGGTAGGATTGTATTTGGTGAATGCAAAACAGTAATTTTCCCATGGGCTAAATGAACCAGCCACCTGTTTTCCAACCCCATGAAAGTGAGAACACACCACCCAGACATCCGCAGACACACCGAATCGAACAAAGGCTGGGAGCGAGTCAGCCAGTCTAATCTGACTTGTCTTTTTTCTTTGGTGTAACTTTACCGGCCACTGCAGACCCCACTGCCCCGACCCCTCCCGTTACCACGGAGACGCCGCCTTTGACCAATCCCACTCCAGCTGCGGGAACACTCGTCACAGCCGTCTTGGTCAGCTCGAAGCTCTTGCAGCCTACCCAGGCCACCCCCCCGAGGGTGGCACCCACCGCTCCTTTGGTGAAGTTGAACAGCCCGCCGGTGACTCTCCACACCACGCCTGCTTCATTCTTAGGGTGGTCTTTCTCCAAGTCTGAAAAACATTAGATTTAGAAGGTCAGCCGCAAAAACGTCCAAATACTGACAGTTGTTTTAAACGCCAGGGTTAAAGCTGTTAATAAATCTGGCCTTAAGAGTGTTAAAATGATTTGTCCAATGATTTTATGACCAATTTTGATGTTTAAAGTTCACCATGAAATCACATTCTTCTCTGATGACGCGTTTACTGGCGCAAGGACGGAACAAGCCGTCAACAACAACAACCATCCAAACAATTCCTGATGGAAAAATTAAGTCCCGCCCTACATTTTTTCTTGTTCGAGAAGCCGTTTCACTAAAACGTCACAACAGGAAAGAAAAGACTAGCGCAACTTCTGTTTCATGCTAAATTTAAGTTTCCAATAATTGATTTGCAAAAACACAATAAGAGTTAAATTATTAAACAACAACAATAAAACATAATATCCACTTTGTTAAATTATTATCATTTATACAATTCATTATGGTCACACTTTAGGTTAGGGTCCAATTCTCATTATTAACTAGCTTTTGTCTCAATTAACTACTAATTACAGCTTATTAATAGTTAGTAGTTGTTAGTTTTAGATATTGGGTAGGATTAAGGATGTAGAATATGGTCATGTAGTATAAGGCATTAATATGTGCTTATAAGTACTAAACAGCCAATATCCTAATATGCATGCTAATACGCAACTAGTTAATGGTGAGAATTGGACCCTAAACTGTTAACTTAATTTTTATTATTATTATTAACATGGGGAAAAACTTCAATGACTTGCATTGAGGAGGATCCTGAGCCATACAAAGGGACCTTAAAGGGATAGTTCACTTTGAAATTAATTTTGATATGTTTTAGCTTACCTCAAGGGCATCCAAGATGTAGGTGTCTTTGTTGTCATATAATGCAGGTCTATGGGGTCCACCTCAAAGAGCATACACAGAGAAGTCCAAATTAAACATGATTTAATGACTCGTAAATGTAAGTACACATTGATGGCCTAAGACACGAAACGAGCGGTTTGTGTGAGAAAACGAACAGTATTTATATCGTTTTTACCTCTTGTAAACACAGCCACGTCCAAGTGATCTGAGGTCGTGAGCGCTTCGGTCTTTTCCGGAAAGCACCGGAAGTTATCTCTCACGCGTGTACGTCACCCATTGTTTACACAGAACAGAGATTGTAGGTAAGACGGCTAATTAAAATGGTACTAATTTGTGCTATTCCGGGAGGTTTAAACCGTCGTAAAAGAAAACAATTAAAAATAAATTAAAAATAAAACAATTGTTTGAGTGACGTACACGCGTGAGAGATAACTTCCGGTGCTTTCCGGAAAAGACCGAAGCGCCGGCGCCCTCAGATCACTTGGACGTGGCTGTGTTTACAAGAGGTAAAAACGATATAAATACTGTTCGTTTTCTCACACAAACCGCTCGTTTCGTGTCTTAGGCCATCAATGTGTACTTACATTTACGAGTCATTAAATCATGTTTAATTTGGACTTCTCTGTGTATGCTCTTTGAGGTGGACCCCATAGGACTGCATTATATGACTGACAGACAAGAACGGTTTGACCTAAAAATATCAAAATTGAAAATACTGTGGACACAAAGACACCTACATCTTGGATGCCCTTGAGGTAAGCTAAAACATATCAAAAATTTATTTCAAAGTGAACTATCCCTTTAACTTGGGTTTTGCATTTTTTTACTGGAAAGACTATTATATGCAAATCCAGCTCCATTTTGCCATTCCCGGTTCTTTCTGTTGCCAACAAAACATCTTTTATGAATCGTCAAACCATGACAAATATAATTATTATCTACATTCAATTTTTCAGTTAAGATCACTTGGTTTTGAAATCATGCGTCACACTCACCAATAAATAATAGTATTTATGTAAGTCTTGTTTGTGATGGTTATGTGAGACTTAAAGCTTCAGGGCAGCATTGTGAAATCACCTCACATCTCCAGACCTGAGTAATACACTGAGCAGATGTGGTCAAACACACACAGACACACACAGTCCAAATAGCATAATATTTCCCCTTTGTTCCTTTCGCAGAATACAAGAAAAAAAATGAGACTCGAGACTCTTTTCCTTCCACTGGACAACTAGCATTTACACACCCCACAATACTCTGTGGACTGTGAACAGAAATTATATCTTTTACATTCAATCAATACTGTCAAGGACCGCATGTCTGGGCTGCCCGATGAGCTCGCCGGTGAATCGATGTGCCACAGAGAAAGCCGTGTGAATGACAAGCAGTGCATCTTCAGATGAGTCTCGCGGGACGGCGGAGGGAAAACTTCACGGGGCAAGGTCGGCCCATGTGTAGTTCATATACGTGCGCAGATGTGCACGCGCATAAACAACAACAGACACACGCTGAGATAAAACATTTTTAAGATGCAACTAGAGAGAAGATTTAACTAAAGCCTGCTTTCCTCGCTCAACGGCCTCTTGCGAATATCGAAATACATGAATATGTATTACAAACCTCTTGCTTCTTCTAACACCATGAGTCTCCTGTTCAGTTTAGACTAGCGATCGACTGATGTTTATGACGAATTTTGAGTATCCCATAACTGATATGCAGAACTAGAATTTTTACTGATTTTAAAGGAGTAGTTCACTTTTAAAAAAACTTTACTGATAATTTACTCACCCCCATGTCATCCAAGATGTCCACGTCTTTCTTTCTTCAGTCGAAAAGAAATTAAGGATTTTGATGAAAACATTCCAGGATTTTTCTCCATATAAAGGACTTCATTGGGAGCCAAACGGTTCGAGGTCCAAATGAGAGTTTCAGTGCAGCTTCAAAGGGCTTTAAACGACACCAGACGATGAATAAGGGTCTTATCTAGGACCCTTCGAGTCATGACTCAAAAAAAGATTTGTTCATTTTGATGAACGAGTTCGAACAGGAGAGTCACGAACGCGCATCACAGAACAGAGCAAGGCGAGCATTTGTGCTTAAAAAACTTAAACTTTGTTATTTATTTTTGAAATGAGCGATGGTTTCGCTAGATAAGACCCTTATTCATCGTCTGGTGTCGTTTAAAGCCCTTTGAAGCTGCACTGAAACTGTCTTTTGGACCTTGAACCGTTTGGCTCCCAATGAAGTCCATTATAAGGAGAAAAATCCTGGAATGTTTTCATCAAAAACCTTAATTTCTTTTCGACTGAAGAAAGAAAGGCGTGGACATCTTGGATGACATGGGGGTGAGTAAATTATCAGCAAAAGTTTTTTTAAAAGTGAACTATCCTTTAACAAAACCAAATTATTAGACAAAACGGTAACCAGTTAAGGAGTTCAACGATAATGGTGGTCAGTGACAATGTTGGTGGATACGAAACTCGTTCCTCTAGATTCCCATTCGCACATGCAATAGACAAACTCGAGTCATCTGGGCCTGGGTAGATGTAATTACACGTTCCACGCTACCAAACCTCAAAGCATTGCGGCACTTTCAGAAATCTTCAATTTTCACAAGAAGCCTGAATGAGCAAAGTAGTGAGGCATGTTTCAAAAAAGGAATGAGATTATTTCCGAATTTACATGTTCAAACATTACTTCCAATGATAGAAGGATAGACCAATGATGATGATTCTTACAGAATCTGCACATCTGTGCCTCATGAAACTCAAGCAAGATTTGTGTGAATCATTCGTACATTTTTTCTGACAAGCAATTTTATGTAAATTGTTCATAAATCCATTCTTACGTAAACGGTTATGAATTTGATGACAAGCAATTTTAGAATACATTGTTTGTAAAGCACTTCTAAGATAAAATGCATTATTTGTATAACAAACAATTTAATATAAAATTGTTCATAACTTCTTATATAAACCATCACATTCATATGACAAGCAATTTTCAGTTTCAAAGTTCAAATTTATATGAATAGCAAAAATTTGATCAATTCTAATGTGACATTTGCTTTCGTACAAATTGTTTGTAAATGCATTCTAAACTCATAATGAGCAAATTTAATTTAAGAACAAATTTTCTTAAACTAACTATAAATGTAAATATGCTTTTGGCTGTGTCTTAATGTGTACTTGGGTTATATATGTGAAACAAATATTCTTCTTTGGACACTGCATGCAAATAACAGTCATTAACAGCATAGCGTGACAATGTGTTGTTTGCAATTTAATTCAATTTCTTTAGATGTCAATCTAACACGACAGGAGAACAGAATACTGCAGCCAAATAATGATGCAAAGTCACTCACGACATGCAAACCTCTGTATGTATTAAAAATGATATGTTGTATATTAATCACACCGACAACAAATGAACATCATGAATGATTTCTGTTGAACCCAGTGAGGAAAGACCTCATTCATAAAACTCAAGCAAAATTCGTTTGTAAATTCATTTTTTCGTAAATTCTTACATTTAATTTTTTTATATAAATTGTTTGTAAAGCCATTCCAATGTAAACTTGCATTCATATAACAAGCAATTTTCATACAGTATAAACTGTTCGCAAATCCATTCATGTAAATGGTCAAATTTCATGACAACCAATTTTTGTATAAATTGTTAGTAAATCCATTCTTACGTAAACCGTCACATTCATAAGCAATTTTTATGTAAATTGTTAGTAAATCCATTCTAAACATAAAGCTGTAAAGCTGTTTTGAAATGATACAGTATATCTATCATGAAAAGCACTATAGGCTACAAATAAATGTGAATCGAATAGAACATTCAATATAACAAGCGATTTTTGTGTAAATTGTTCGTAAATATTGTACCGTACAGTGTTGCATTCATTTTAAAAGCAATTATAATGTAAATTCCAAAATGGAAACATAAATTGTTGCATTCATGACAATCAATGTGGTGTAAATTGTTCATAAAACTGTTCTTATGCACAATGCTGCACAATTTGTGTAACAACTTAAAAAGATGTAGTACATGATTCATGAATGAGGCCACAGTTTGTGAGCTTCAAGCAGGCATCTGAAAAAATCTTATTAACAGCCGTTGTCATTCAGTTGAATTCAGTGAAAGAACTGCAGATAACCAATCAAAAACACAATGCTAGCATGCCATGAATTAGAAGTCCCACTGAACTAACAGAATATAAATATGGTTCCGGCTATGTGCCCATGGGTAACAAATGTAAAATAAATATTAACCTAGAATTTGGACACTGCATGCAAATAACAGAGTCATCAATAGCATAGTGTGACAACAACGTGTTATTTGCAATATAATGAAGTTCTGGAAATGTCAACAATCCAGAATAAAATATATGGCAGCCCAATAATAGTGCAACTGATAAGTCACTCACAACATGCAAATAACGTGCAAACAATACATGATGCAAACCTCCGTTCCGCATCGTTAAACATTATATGCAGCATATTAATCACACAGACGACAACAAACACATGTGCACATCATGAATGATTTCTGTTGAGCACATTGAGGGAAAGACCTCATCCTAATCTGGCTTAACTGACTACTGACCTAAAAGAATAGGATAATGCAGCTGGATGATTGAAGGGGTGAGAGAGAGTGTACAGAGCTGTGCAGGAAGAAATAATTGGTAATTCAGCTGTATTTTTATTTACTAACATTATCAATATCAATGTTAGTATCAGAATAAATGCTGTAACAAATGTATTGCTCTTTGTTAGTTCATGTTAACTAATGAATCTTATTGTAAGGTGTTACCGAATAATTATTTATCCCTGATGTGCAGTTCGAATAGTGCTTATAACTCTTTAAAGGAGTAGTTCACTTTTAAAAAAACTTTTGCTGATAATTTACTCACCCCCATGTCATCCAAGATGTCCATGTCTTTCTTTCTTCAGTCGAAAAGAAATTAAGGTTTTTGATGAAAACATTCCAGGATTTTCTCCATATAATGGACTTCATTGGGAGCCAAACGGTTCAAGGTCCAAAAGACAGTTTCAGTGCAGCTTCAAAGGGCTTTAAACGACTCCAGACGATGAATAAGGGTCTTATCTGGCGAAACCATCGCTCATTTAAAAAATAAATAACAAAGTTTAATTTTTTTAAGCACAAATGCTCGCCTTGCTCTGTTCTGTGATGACGAGCGTTCGTGTCTGTCCTGTTCGAACTCGTTCATCAAAATTTACAAATCTTTTTTCGAGTCATGACTCGAAGGGTCCTAGATAAGACCCTTATTCATCGTCTGGTGTCGTTTAAAGCCCTTTGAAGCTGCACTGAAACTGTCATTTGGACCTTGAACCGTTTGGCTCCCAATGAAGTCCATTATATGGAGAAAATCCTGGAATGTTTTCATCAAAAACCTTAATTTCTTTACGACTGAAGAAAGAAAGACGTGGACATCTTGGATGACATGGGGGTGAGTAAATTATTAGCAAAAGTTTTTTTAAAAGTGAACTACTTTAATATAAACACGTTATTTGAACTTTAACGTTTTCTGAATAGTGTTTTAAATGAGAGGTGACTAAACTAATAAATAAACTTCTAGGTATTAGAGTAGGATTACACTGGTTGAAAATCACATAATTTAAACATTCAACAAAATATTTCTTACATTAATAATCTCTAAACTCTAGAAAAATCTGGTGCAAAGTTAAAACCTTGTAAAAATAGTAAAAAAAAAAAATTGTACAACAAACCGCATCGGAAAATGCGATCCTTCTAAGTGCCAGAACATGTCTGATCGGGTCCTTCGACGCTAAAGAAAAGCACAAAACAAAATAATTTTACAGAACTTCCTTAAGACCGTGTATACTAGTTGTTCAGGCCTCAAAGCGACTAATGAAAATATGCAATTTTGCATGGTTTTACACACTGTAAAACTGGTAATTGACAACATCACGTAACCTTCCACAGACACTACCCTAATCTTTTCTCTTCATCATAATCAAACATTCGCTAGAATTTGCCGAGTAAATATCCTCGAGTTATCAAATACACTAATCTTTCTAATTTGTTTGATCAATAGAAAATGTTTTATCACCACATACAATTCATCAAAGCATGCTGCTATAACTGCAAAACTGCTTTCTGTCTTTGGAAGAATGACCAAGTTATTCTTTTTTTGACAGGAACCTTCAAGATCAATCAAATTCTATAGCAAATAGAAAATGTCAATTTGTGTTCAGATGCAGGAAAGAGAACAGTGACATTTGAAAGCTTAGATGGAAAGGTTAAGATATTCTGAGTCGTGTTACTCTTTCGAGAGACGGCCCGAGTTCTGTGGAGGGTGAGCATCAGTAGCTAAAAACCCACTCAACAAGCCCCGTACAAAGGTTACCGTGCTGGTCTCGACAGTTTAATAAACATTCACAAAGAAACTGGATGGAGTATTTCACATGTCCTAGTACGCTAAAGCTTTCAAAAGAACATCGTCTTGTAGTCCCTAACTGACAGAAAACCGAATAAGAAGATTGAATCTTGGAGAGTAGGTTGTAGAACTGAACAAGGAATCATTGACTCGGATGCCTCTAAGGCAATCTAAACATCAATTGGAGCAAGAAGCCTGAAGCAATCATGGATGAATAAAGTTTTAGGTTGTGACAGAATCCAAAAGCCCCAGATAAAGCAAGATAAGTGGTCTCATTGGTGCCCAGAATGAGCTGAGAAAATGATCTGGGCACACTTGAACATTCTGGTGACTGAACCCTGGCCTCAACTCTATAATATGTTCCTGTCGAGGACAGCCACAAGTAAGACCTTTAGATAACACCAACAATGCTGCATTCACAAACCGAATGGAGGTGAACGGAGATAAAGTCTGAGAAGAAACCGATACAAAGCATTTTCCTCCAGGAACCCACTTGGACGGGAACGTTTTGAAAAGAGAAGACGAACAAATAAGGACGAGGGGGCCGTCGACGGCATATATAATAAGTAAAACAATCGTGGAGGAAACACTAAAGCCACATCTCCTGGAAAAGATCGCAATCCAATGTATACAAAAACAAAAGGACAAGGAAATCTTAATAATCAATTCATACATTACTACTATTCAATGGTTATGCATTTGTGAACTAAAAAGGAATTTGGAGGGGACTAAAGTCATAAATATTATATAATTGTACAAAAAAGTATTGAAAAAAAGTTGGGCATAGTTTCTATTATTATGTTTTACAAAAAAATGTATGGAAAAAAACACGTTATCCACCAAATGGATACAAGTAGAAAAATATTAAACATCGTTTTTACCTCATTTAATGACGAGACAAAGGTTCAGGTGGTAAAATGTCATAACTCCCCCAAAATGTATGATATTTATAAATTAATTTCAATTTCATTATAAAAATACCTGAAAAAGGTGTAAGAAAAATATGTTGTTACATTTTACTTGACGGCATGCCATTTTAGAGTAGCAAATTGAAACTGAAATTTGAAACCTTAAAACAGTAGAACAGGGAGTACTAAGCAGTGAAAAGCAAAAAAAAAAAAAAAAAAAACTAATTAATTAATTGATTTTGTGCAGTTTGTTGTAAAAGAGATACAGAAGAAGCACATCCCAGAAGAGGAGACATATGACTATAGTATTGAGCTTACTGTATATACCAAACTGCAATCTCTATAAAAACCAGTGATATAGTCCTCTTGATTTAGACCTGCCTGACCTAAGCTGAATTAGCCGAGAATCCATTCCCAACCAATCAAAGCCGAACATGTTCCTGAACGAGAGGTGGACTGCCAGCCTCCGGTGTAAATCTGTCGCCTCTCTAAATTTATGAGTCTATATCAATACCCACATCATCTCTCTGTAGTGCAGAGAAATAATGGGGAAAATATTGTTCTCCTCACTTGGCACTGAGATTTACAGTGTGCGAGAGAGCGAAAGAGAGAGAGAGAAATAAGAAAAGGAGTAGTAAGAGAAGGGAGGGGGTAATCGGACCTTCCCCAGTGATAAAAACCCCCAGCGGGATTCAGCTCTCCGCCGCTCCGCTCTCACCAACAAGAACCATGTCAACTCCGTCCCTGCTGAGGTCTCTATTTTTAATCCCTGTGCCTGAGTTGCCTGAGGCATAACACAATGAAGGGTCAAGTTAAAATGAGGTTTCGAGAAACGGCCTGGAAGGGAATGTACTGAATTATCGTTGGACCTTGCTGGACATGGTGTTAGTACAAGAGATGCTAGGGGAAAAAAAAGGCTAAACAAGGACAAACTCAAAGATAGATCATACAAACATTGACACACCTAGGCATTTTGACACACAAATACGCATTTAAAATGAATCAAAAGCCGGTAGCCAGTTTTGCAGACCACACATGCGAGGACATTAGAAGCTCCATTCGATGACGAGCATTGGCAATTATGGGACTGACAAGAACTCTGCTGAAATGGAGTCTGAATGTGGCCTTTTTCCCCGCTGGCCTGATACAGCTGCATTAAATAAATAAATAACTACTGGTGAACCACTTATGGAAAAGGTCAATGTTTCCACTGGGTGCGCAAGCTTGCTAGCATCTGACCTATCGGGAGAGACACGTATGACACTTGAACCTTTGTGCTTACTCATCCCAGTCCTCCCAATGTAGGTTTGTTGACTTCAATAAGCAGAAAAAGACCTTTTCCCGCCAATCCCGCGGCGCCGGGATCTGATAATGTGTGCAAATGAGTCACTCGTGCCATTCGCCTTCAATATTTATATCGATGACAGGGCCCATTGTGTGATTTTAAATGCCAGCGTAGTTGCTTCACAAGCTTTCAATGGAAGCCCACGGCCACCGCCTTGAAAATCCTAACAAAGCTTTTAAAAGATGCACAAGCATGTCCTATTCGGAAAAAACTAAAGCTGAGTTATGAAAACATGTCTTAGAGATGTTCTACGATATTCACAGCCTCACTATTAGCTCATATCTTGGGTCTAAATGATTCTGTGCTGTCAAAGATAACACACAGTAGAGCTGCAAAGTTAATCTCTATTCAAACACCCATGCGATCATATTCCTAAATGACAACGATTCAGCTACGTCTATTAAACAAGTACGATCCCAGCGAACATTCAGATTTGTGCTGCCGCAGAGCAGTTGACGTATAGATATGACAGTCTTTTCAACCACACAGTATCATTTTTTCTCTGTTAAAATCAAAGAAGTAATGGGATACAAGTTTGGATATAAACACTGATGGTAGCGATCAAAATTCAGTAAATTACATTTTGAAAGTAACTAAAGATTGCATCAAGTTACACCAGTAGGTGGCATGACTGTTAGAAATGTATTTGTCATTGAATATTTTTTTTAATAGACTGCACAACTTAAATTAGCCAGAACCTCTAAATAATATTTTTTTAGTAATCTATTCAAAATTATGGGCGAATAGTGACCTCTATTTGAAACAAATAAATTAAAAAATGTATCCAGAATCGTGCAGCTACAGCATACAATAAACTTCTATTGTGTGATTTCAAATGCTAACATAGTTGCTTTAAAAGCTTACTGAAAATCTAAACCAAGCTATTAAAAAAAATCATAGGCATAAAAACATGCCTTGTCCTGAAGCTCAATTGTCCATTATTAGCCTATAACTTGCTACTATATCCATTTTTTTTTTAGCCTAGCTCATGCTAACATCATCAATGTCCCTATATCTCATGTCATTTTCATTACACCATTAGCCTAGCTTACTAGTATCTTCATTACTTATTAACAAAGGTCATGCTAGCGTCCTCAACCTATGTTACCATCTTACCCAAATATTTATTAGCTTATTAGCCTAGCTCATGCCATGTTCTATAACCAGCTCACATTAGAATCTTAACCTAAAGCTTACGATTAACTTATTTACCTATGGTTGTATCTCAATCTGCTCTTTAGATCAGTAGTCAGAGCACTGGTCAGGGAATCGGCCATTTTAAGCAAAATCCTTCCAGTGCACTGAAACATTGGGTGCTTCTCAATACTCAAACTGATGCTTCCTCGCTCCTCCGTCCTCCAGCCTGTGACCTGGAAACCGATCAAAGTTAGCCATCTTGAAGGACATCCAAATTCTCTAATTGCACCGCGAGGAGACGAGAAACGAGCTAGCTGAGCCATGAGCGAGGATGCACAGGTGTGAGGAAGTTTTTTTTGTCAAAAACCTGATGCACGGATAAATTCTCCTCCCCCTTCACCTCTGTCACAATCATTTTAATTTATACTTTATCCTTGTAGTTTAAATAAACCATACATCTCACATATTTCAACAGGGCATCTTGCTTTTATTATTATTTATATTATGAATTTCTAAAATAACCGAACTTCAGCAACATAAGGGTAGATCCATTGATGCTTTTAAGTGATGCTCGAGTGATCAAAAATATTCCAAGCTTTCCTTCGATTCCTCTGTCTTCATTTTCTTTCCTTGCATCCTTCCCTGGTATCTTACCGGGGTGGAGCTGAGACGTGAGGAAAGGAAGCGAGGATGCACACATTTAGAAATGAGTATAGACTCCCTAAGAAGTCCCACAATGCATTGGAGCATTGATGCTTACTATGTTCCCTTAAAGGAGTAGTTCACTTTTAAAAAAACTTTTGCTGATAATTTACTCACCCCCATGTCATCCAAGATGTCCATGTCTTTCTTTCTTCAGTCGAAAAGAAATGAATGTTTTTGATGAAAACATTCCAGGATTTTTCTCCTTATAATGGACTTCAATGGGACCCAAACGGTTCAAGGTCCAAATGACAGTTTCAGTGCAGCTTCAAAGGGCTTTAAACGATACCAGACGATGAATAAGGGTCTTATCTGGCGAAATGATCGGTCATTTCAAAAATATATAAAAAAGTTTACGTTTTAAGCACAAGAGCTCGCCTTGACCTGTTCTGTGATGCGCGTTCGTGACGTTCGTTAGTGACCTTTTCAACGTAATTGCGTATTACGTGACGTCATCAGAACACGCATCACAGAACAGAGCAAGGCGAGCATTTGTGCTTATAAAACTTAAACTTTTTCATTTATTTTTTAAATGACCGATTGTTTCGCTAGAAAAGACCCTTATTGGTCGTGAACCGTTTGGGTCCCATTGAAGTCCATTATAAGGAGAAAAATCCTGGAATGTTTTCATCAAAAACATTCATTTCTTTTCGACTGAAGAAAGAAAGACATGGACATCTTGGATGACATGGGGGTGAGTAAATTATCAGCAAAAGTTTTTTTTAAAAGTGAACTAATCCTTTAACGGAAGTTCTGAAGTGTGAAACAAATCGAGCAACTGAGCTACAGATAATGACAAGCGATAGGTGTTTTTTAAACTAAAAACCATTATTCAATTTTATGTCAGCATAAACATCCATCATTAGACAGGTAATGAACAAATTCAAGTTACATTTATAATTTATTTACATGTTGAACATATAGCCTATGTAACAAGCAGAGTATTATATAACATTAAAAATATAATAAAGATATCAGTTCTGCTGTTGTTCATAAATACCAATACAGTGATGTTGTACAATGAGGGCATTGTTACGTCACAGCGAATAGAGACATCAGATTCCCAATGTGTAGTGAGCCAGGATCCCGGTGTACACGATATATTGGTTTAAGGAAGCTAGGGAGCCTATCTCTCACATGATTTTTATTACCGTATAAACATATAACCTATGTAATATTCATTAGCTTATTAGCCTAGCTCACTATATATTCTATAACCTATGGCAATATCTTCAGTAGCTTATCGCAATATCTTGCTTATTAGCCTTCCTTGTATCTTATAGCCTATTAGCATTTACTGTAACTGACATCTTTAAACTTCATTAGCTTAGCTCATATCATGTTCTATAACTTATCGCTCACAATAACTTCAACTTTTTTATATGTTAATTTGCCTATTAGCATATATCCCACAACATCTTGAAAATATTAAACTAACGCGCCTTCTCTAAAAGCCCACAGCTCACACAATCTTCATTGACACATTAGCATAGAGCTAACAATTGTCACTGGATATAATTCTGTTTTGTAGAATATGAAAAGTTATGTGAAATGTCTAATTGGTCGCTGCGGATTTGGTTTAAAAAAAAAAATATTTGAATGTGAATGCGAGTCATCAACTCAGCTAGGAGAGGCTCTTTTGTAAACACGTTCCATCAAAGTCAATCACGACTACAACTTTTGGGACTTCCTAATGGTGCAAGAGATCCAAGTGTTTCTATAGGGAGTGCTGAGGAATGCGCTTTTACAGGAACCATGAAACCTAAAAATACATCAAAGCAGTTGTAACGGAGACTAAATAAATTGCATCAATGTGACACACCAAAAAGGACAAGTGAATGCAAGGACGGTCTTCAAGGATAAGCTGCTAATGTCACTGCTAATTCACAAATCCAGCGAAGCTAAAGAAAGCAAATGTTATTCTTTTACGAACAGACTGCAAGTCATTCAGCTCTAAATTACTTTCAATTTAAAACATTTAAATGTGCCACAATCAATAAGACGTCTGAGAACATACTGTACTTCAAATCTAGATTAACACATTAACAAAATATATATATATATATATATTGTGTGTGTGTGTGTGTGTGTGTGTGTGTGTGTATATATATATATATATATATATATATATAAACACACACACAATAAATATATATATATATATATATAAATAATAAAATAATGCATTAATAAATGTAAATAAATAACTACATTACAAATAATTCAGACAAATCTTCAACGTTAAACTTAGCATGACATGTTGCTATTTGAATGCAAAAACAAAAGGGAGATTAATATTACTTTTTATTTTTTGTTCCTCAGACAAAATTATTGTATGCGTTCAAACAACTTTTTTAGGAATTATTTTAGGATACTTTGTGTTTTTTTTTGTCCCTTTTGAAGTGTGACAGTATAATTTACCATCATTGTAAAGAGCAGCTCTGACATTTTACCAAATACCTCCTTTCGTATTCCACGGAAGAAAGAAACTATACGAGTTTGGAACGACATGAGGGTGAGTAATGATGACAATCTCTTTAATGTCATCAATCCATTTTCTAAAACAGCGTTGAAAACAATCCATCTTACAGTACAACAACCTTAACTTCAGATTCCCCCCGAGAGGTTTCAATTCACAGCCTACAACAGCGGATCGAAATGAAGCAGATTCTTACTCCTTCAAAGACAAAACCATTCCATCTTGGTTATATAACAAAAAGCCTGAAATTATACGATTCTCAAACCAAGGCCCACATTTTTGTCTCAGATTTGTGACACTGATCTCGAAGCAGATGTCCCTTTATCGTAAGAAATTAGAGTCAGATGATTGCAAAAACAGTATGGATCTAGATTCAGCACTCCAACACTAATAATTCAAACAGTCGCTATTTTCCCCAGATGGATTTCTCTGCTAGACGGTGTGTGATTGACAGACGGATGACACACGCTTGCACTTCAGTAGCTACAGATGGAGGTGAAAAAAAACGTGGCTGTTCCCGCTGAGCTTACTGAAGGAGAACCTGGCTCGCGGGTCCTGCCCTGTCCTGCTTTTCATGTCAGACTCAGATGCTTTGGGGATTTAGAAAGACACGTCAATCCACAGAAAAAAAAAATCTCATATGCCAAAAAAAAGCAATGTACATTTGGACCTTCCTATCCTTAGATGAAACGGCAAGTGTAACTTGAATTTGCGGTACAGACTCTGAATATATATATATCAAAGAGTGAAGCTTTTAAAAGTGGAGATCTCTCATATCACACACATCAAAGAATTTAGGCTACATAACGTTTGGACCCGCAACACTGTGACCATTCAATGCAGAGCGCTTCATTCAAGGCATTCCACCCTAAGCATGTCTCTTGAATTATACATCAAGCAGATGGTGTGCAGAATCGTCAAGGTAAAATCTTAAATAATTCAACGCAGGCAAACCCCCAGATCACCCCCGCCGCATTTTTGTTTACTGCTGCTTTTGCCAAGCAGGGATTTGAAATGATAGCAGTGTGCAGCAACACGCCAATGAGAGATTCTGCTGACCAGGGACGAGACGTGCACAACATAACTTTATTATACTTTCATATTTGAGGGGACAGATGTTCCGCCGCATTTTTTCTTCTCCGGCTTATGCCAGGAGTCTCAATATCAAAAGCAGCTTAGATTGAAGCGCCGACATGATTGCATGGAAATAAGGGAATTGCATTGACACAGATCTAACTCGTCCTTTGCTGAATGTACACTTCGATCTATAAAGTAAAAAAAATATATATATTTATAAAAATTAATACATGTATATCATATGTTTATACATATTTATGCAATTTATGAGTTTACATTTATTAATATTTAAAAAATCACATATAGCGCAAGTTTAAAAAATATAATAAATTTACACTAGTAAAAAATAATACATGAAAAAATAATTATAAATTGATAAATTAATGTAATACACACACACACAACACATATATATACACACAAACAACACAGAAGAGTTGGACCTGGTGGACAATTAAATTGACCAAAAAATAAATAAATGAAGGAGATACTGGGACCAGGATATCATAGAGACTTGTGGATAGGCTCCTTTGGCTTAGGATACCAACTAACAACCTAGCAATTGACACTGAACTGTACGAAACACGTATTAATGACCGTGTACTTGTCAGAAAATGGACGCTGAATTGACCCATGAGCTTTGTGGTGTCCCAATTTACCACAAGCAACACAGGGCTGAGGATAGGTGTCAGAGAGGGACTGAGAGCGAGACTAGAGAGAATGAGTAAAAAACACCAAGACAGAGAGGTAGTTAGTGAGGAAAAGAACAGAGAAAGTGAGAAAGAGAAATAGAGAGAGGGAAGGAGAGAGAGGAAGAGGAAGCTGTAATGAAGTGTCATAATTTACCAGTCATACTACAGATGGCAAGTCGGCTCCTTGCTGCTTTTCATTGTTCTGTGCCAAAGAGTTGGTGGAGAGCAACTGTCAGTCCTTTGAAAACAGCCGTGGAGAGAGATGCATTCACTCAACCTGTCATTTCACCCACCATTATGTTCCCTTTCTAAAAAAAAATTATTTCTGCTCGTCATGGCAGAGGAAATAATTGGATGTGAAAAGCATGGTCACATTCGGGTCAGAGACAGCCTTTCCCTTTCTTAAATTAAATTCAAACTGTTTGAATGTGATAAATGTACGCCTTTCCCTTTCTCATTCCTTCTCTATTGCTAGATATTCACATTATTTCTCTAAACATTTTTATGATTATTATGATTTTCATAAAAGGTCTGTTCCTTGCCACAATTTCAAAGGACAATTTCTCAACATATCACTATTGAGAAATATATATATATAACACACAACACAACACACACACACACACACACACACACACCACACACACACACACACACACACACACACACACACACACACACACACACACACACACACACACACACACACACAACACACACACACACACACACACACACACACACACAACGTTTGTTTTGCAGGATAGTTGCTATAAATGGGGTGATTTGACTGGGTAAATATGTTTACATAGTACTAGACTGAACTTCTATTTCAAAATAGGAGACAAAATCCTGTTTTCTCAGATTGCACTGTAAAAAAAATGAAAAGGTTTTCTTTGGAGCAGTCATAAATCCTTTAAGGGTATGGAGCAAAAAGTTCAGAGGAAAGCTCCAGGTTGGGTTGTGACAGATTTGACTGTGTCCGAAATCGTCCCCTAAAACCACATGATTCTCTATTATAGTTCACTTGAAGTAGTGAATGAATGAAAGCGAGAGAGCAAATTTATGCTTGCGGTTTAATAATCATTTGAAATTTAGCAATATGGCTGCTCCTGTAGTTAGATGAAAATATTTATCTTGAACTCTGTCATGGAAACTACATATAAACCTTAATTAAACTATTTAAAATTCAATTAAAAAGGTATTTATACCTGTATGCTATTACTTTTATACCTGTATGCTATTATGCTATTATTATGCCGTCATCTCTTCTGGCGAGACGAGGGAATTTATTCGGCACGTGACTCTCACAGTGCATTATGTGTATTCTAAAGCCTCTGAGCGTACATCGGTTGTACACTCGTTTTTGCTGTGCATTATGGGATTGAATGAGTCTACTCGATAACGTCCACTATGGTTTTGGACACCACTACAAATGGTTATCTCCTCAAATAATGCCGTGTAGGGGGGCGATTTCGGGCACAGCCAATGAAATGGACTGTAAAGCCAGCTGATGCGCATCAGTCCTGATAGCTTTCGAGTTTCGCTCTTGAGTGTGTGAGATGGCCCAGCATGAGTGTGCATTTAATGAGCAGAAAGCTTCCCTTTTGCTTTGGTTTGTGACAAAGCATTCAAGTGACAAATGTATCCCTGTGATCAGACAAGCATGGAGAGCCGACATTCACAGATGCTGTCCACAGCCACTGTCCAAAAGTAAATTGACAATATCTATTTGCTTGTGTTGTTAGTTGGTATGCATTTCTGGTTTGTTATACTGGACAGGTTCCATTCATCTCTGGCCATGGAGCGCAGAGGCTGAGGGGCAGGAGCGTAGAGCGCATGGCAAGAAAAAGCTAAATAAAAACAACTAATATGGCCACATATCTTTAAAAGTATGTGTAATTTGACAGAATTGTTACTTTTGGGTAAACTATCCCTTTGATACACAAAAACAACTAAGTAAGCAATTAATGGGTAGTGTTAACTCAAGGACCCTCAAGGACCCATTTTGATGAACGAGTTCGAACAGGAGAGTCACGAACGTGCATCACAGAACAGAGCAAAGCAAACATTTGTGCTTATAAAACTTAAACTTATTATTTCTTTTTGAAATAACCGATGGTTTCGCTAGATAAGACCCTTATTCATCGTCTGGTATCGTTTAAAGCCCTTTGAAGCTGCACTGAAACTGTCATTTGGACCTTGAACCGTTTGGTTGCTGTTGAAGTCCATTATATGGAGAAAAATCCTGTAATCTTTTCATCAAAAACCTTAATTTCTTTTCGACTGAAGAAAGAAAGACATGGACATCTTGGATGACATAGGGGTGAGTAAATTATCAGCAAAAGTTTTTTTTAAAGTGAACTAATCCTTTAACTATGACGATAAAGACATACTGTTAACACTTTACAATAAGGTTTTTATTTATTAACATTGGTAATTACATTAGTTAACAAACAAAACATCTAGCATTTATTAATATTAGTTAATATCCACATTTACAAATACATTATTAGAATCAAAAGTTGTATTTGTTAACATTAGTTAATGCAAACAATGAACAAAGAATGAATAGTTATATTTTCATAAACGTATGTATTGCTCATTGAGCACGAATGAGACCTTACTGTAGTGATACAGACATTTTTAAAAATTACTCTGAATTTAAAACAATAGACTATGTGCACGTTAGCATATGCTACTTCCGGCTGCGAAACCGATAGGGGGTGTCTAGTTTCCGGTAGCCTGATGGACGACGTAGAGGATGTATATTTATCCAGATGTCTTGGACATTTGCCGAATATTATAGTCGATGATGTTCATCGACTGGTTAGTGATTTTTCTCCAGCTCCCCAGAGCAAGAGAGAGAAGGGGTTTAAATATTACATCGCTCAGTAACGTTATGTCATACAGGGAGTAAAGGTATCCGACGTTGGGAAAGGGAACTAAAAAAAGTACTCGCTCTAGACTAGGTACTGAAAGAGTTATAGGAACTACGGTCTGAGGAACTAAAAAATCCCCAACTTAGTCCAGTCAGAACCTACTGTCTATGGTCGGAACACGCGAAAAAAAATGGTTATAGGAACGTTAGGTTCTATAGGAACTGCAAAAGTCCCTCCGTGCGGAAAGCGGCTATAGACACCGTGAGTAGTGACTTTTCCCTTGTCAGTGGTGTAAAATATGTAGTTGGGTTGTTTCATGTAACTTAGTTCTTCTCCCTCGCTGTGTTATGGCTTTGCTATGTGGGGATAAATGTGCTGGTTACGTTCGTGAGACAGCTGATTAGTACTATTGTCATTGGCCGTAAACCAGTAGCGTTACAGGAATCACCAACCCGTCGATCGCGGTCGACAAGTCAATATTGGAAGCATTTTAAGTCGATCGCGAAGAGTTTTCAAAATCAGAGAAAAAAAGAGCCTATTGTGTGTGTAGTAAATGGTGTCTAAGAGATGCGGAGGCGTGCGTGCTGTTACAATCACGTCATTTTTGCAGCGTGCACCTTTGTGCTCATGCGGACGTGTCGAGTTAAACAAGGCTTTACGCTTTAACCAGCTTAGCCACAGTAAGTTTTTTATGTTTTAGGTCCATTGCGAACGATTAAACTAACTTAACGCCGGTCCACTGATGTAAACAAGACGGCAACCGGAAACGAAGTACCCACCGTCCGCCCTCAAGCCGGAAGTTAGCATTTTTCTCGTGCACAGAGCGAATTGCAAATAATTTTAACGATAACGGCACAGAGGAACAATTTCATTGGAATTAATTTTTTCCACCTCAGAATCAATAAAAACTAAAAAAAATCTGCTTCAAAGAGCTAAAGCATGTAAAGTGGCAGACGTCAAAACAGCAGCACGTGTTTATAATAAACAGAACGCTATATGACTCGCTTTATAGTTATCGCTTTATAGTTTATTTTCCTGAATACTGACTGTGATGCTATCAAAACTTGGTCCCACATGGTAACATTGACTCAACCAATGGCGTGAGTTTGGGGGTGGGGCTACCTGTTGGCCAACCAGGAGGAAAACCATTTGGTGACGCAAACCACCCACTCTAGCTTTCAGCCTATGATGGATAGCAGGTCCTTTTACATAAATGGCCGATAGAATAAAAGTTATTCAATAGAATCTGTTTTAACAATAACTAGATGCATTATAAAATCTACACCCAATTACCAAGAATTCAATTTATCTTCAAAGCTAGGCTGTAATTCTTCTGTGCCGTACCATCTGATAATTCTAAAGTAATCCATCTACACCACACTATTTTTAATTAAACACATTATTTAAACTGAAAAACAAGTCGTAAGAGCGAACACGAAAGCACAGGCTTCTTTCTGCACTCGAGCCGATCCATCATCGCGTTCAGGGCTCCTTGATCAGCGCATGTTGATCTGTGTTTTCGGCTACGGGGACCTAATGAAAACGGCGAGGCAGAACCGCAGGTGGACGATACACCGGGAGCCTCGTGCGGCTGATGGTCCATCCATCATCCTTTTACACAACATCAGATTGAGCCCCTCATGCGCACTGGATCTGTCAGGATGATGGAACAGCAGCGCGGCTCCAAGCAAACAGGACAGAAGTGCACAAACTCAATAAAACATCAGTTTTAGCCATTATTAACTTGATTCTGTCTTGTCGGCGTAAAGGCTTGAATGATTTAATTTCGACTGCTCGCGTAGGTAAATGCACACCTTGAGCTGTAATTGCACAAAATGGTTTGAAAGATTGCTGGTGTGTGGTTGTGAGTTCACAGCTGATTTGAGGAGCTTAGCATTAAGGCTACGTGTGGCTACACACAGCAGCAAAATACAGGTTGTCGGTTCTTCTGGAGTGCTAAATATTGGTATGTTCACAGACAGTTTGGTGACAACTGTGATTTATATCCAAAGTGAGGAATCGAAACCAAATTTTGACAGTAAGCTTGGTTGATGTGTGCTGTACGAATAGAGCTTCAGTCCACTAGTTGTCAGTCACATCTGTGAAATACAAGCACAGACTTAGCATGTTATTCTTTTCTGCTAATCCCAAACAGAAGATCTACACAAGCGCGGTGACTAATAAAAATATGCTATTCAAACTCACATTTCTCGCCAACAACAAAATGTGCTGCTAAATTAATATATGTACTTTTGTTCTCTGATTTAAATGGCCTTCTTATTTGTCTGATCTGTTCAAATTGAATGAGCAAGTCAGATGTTTGCGATCCACAGATAACATTGTCCCATGCATTCAAAATCAAGACTGAAGTTAAAGCTGCAGTCCGTAGCTTTTTCCTCTTTGTCGCCATCTCTGTTCGAAATCTGTAACTGCAGTGATTCGCGGAATTATAATCTTTACGTGGGTTGTAAATCGGCATGAAACAGCGCGGATGAACACAGTGTTTTGAGGCGAGTGCTGCTGTCAATCACCGCGCTGTGTGGATACTGTCATTCAGAATCACAGATTCACTTTTTGAAAGTTTGACTAACATAAGAATTTTCACCGGAAAATGTCTTCTGAACAAGTAAGTAACATCCATTTTTTGTTCTGATCAACTAAGGGGGGAAAAGCATTCGACATGACAAGCGATCATTATATTTAATCAGCGCGATTTACAGCAACCGTGCAAATCATAGCCTACTTTGTTCTCAAATTGTTCATGTTAACAACATCAGCATTGCGTGACTAACGTTATTTAATGTGTTTTATGATTACCTGTAGTTCAGAAATCATATTCTCCATAATAGCTAAACGAGAAAGGCACAACAAAGGAAACTCCATAACTGTGTGAATTAAGAAAACGTACGGTTACACGATTGAACTATTGAAATGTCTTGTTCAGCAGAAAAAAAGCCGTTTCTTCTTCCGTTTCGAACCCCTTCGGGAGTTCACGCACCTTTCAAAAGCCCCACCGATGTGTAATCCTTGTGTTCGCATGAGACGGTTTCTTTCTCTTTCCACCTTAAATCCGAAGTACGAAGTCTTTTGGGTTTTATAACTGGTTAATCTCCAGTTGACACTGATGATTGTTGTTTGGATCTTTCTGGATCCGCCATAAGTTTAATCATGTAAAGTGCTGCCAGGACCGGCCCTTTCCCATATGCCGCTCTAGGCGAAAAGCAATTGTGCCGCCCCTCTATTTGCAACGTATACCAGCAACAACACACAAAGACCAATATGCCATAGGCCTATACATATAACGCAAAACTAGCAACAACACACTAAGATCAATAAGCCATAGGCCTATACATATAACGCAAAACCAGCAACAACACACAAAGACCAATAAGCCATACATATAACGCAAATAGTGTGCAACGCGCGTATGCCCAAAATGTCAACAATATTAAAGTTTATGCAGGAGGCAAATGCCTGCTGGCATTTTTCTTGAAGCAGTCATGACAGGACTTTTCCAAATAATCACATTTCACCTCCTCAAATTACTGTTGCTTGCACATCTCTTTACACTTTATTATGTGCGTATTCAAATGAAATGTCCGCAAGCAGATTATATCATCAGCAGGTTCAGCATCTTAAATAACGACTAAAGAGCAAATGAAGCTTAACTTACGTTTCAGAAACGCGCACAGCGGCCCTTCATCGCAGCAAAGCTCTTACATCCTCTATTTCGATTCTCTGAGCCAGTTCTTGTTCTATGGAGATTGCCAGTCCATTAAGTCTGTCTTGTTTCAATGTAGGCTACTGCGAAGGTAGTTTTTTTATTAGTTTCAAATTTTCCTTTATAAGTCGTCTCTTTTTATATTCGCAGCCAGATAATTTATTTCGTTTCGACATCCTGCATTAGTCCCTGATAGGTGATTAATGAACGATCTGTTCATGTCACGTGACACAATGAACGGATCACCCAAATGAACGTATGACTCGGAACTCGGAAGGTAAAGTAATGTTCCCTGTAAATAATTGTTTACTGCATTATGATTTCTTAATTCAGAATATGATCTACATTGCGTAGGTGGATGTGATCGGGGAATTTGGCTGTTAAAAGTATCAAATTTAAAGCCACTTAAATAAACGAAATGACTCGAATGACTCAATAGAGTCAGTAAAATGATCCGAACTTCCCATCACCCAGTCATGACTCGTGAGAGCAGGGGCGCGCCTGCGATGCGGGGCGGCGGCAGCTCAGTAAATCATACAAATAACCTATTTTGTGAATTGTTCATTCCCGGTTGGCACAAATTTTGCTGCCCTTACAAAAGTGCCGCTCTAGGCAATTGCCTAGTTCGCCTATATGGACGCGCCGGCCCTAAGTGCTGCGAGAAAAGCCTATCTCTACATCTCCTCACACGCAGTATAGCCGGCTAGCCGAAACTCCTTCTTTATGTGTACGGATGTGACGTAATGACGCAAAGACATGCTCGAATTTCCCGTGGAAACCCACCAGTACCACTGGAATTAAAATCATTATTACAAGCTAACCGTTTTGAATCTAGCTATGGCAAGCAGATAGTTTTGAACACTGGTTGAAGATGTTTTTTTAAAAATAATTAATTTGGATTATTTTTAACTTAAAAAAGTTACGGACAGCAGCTTTAAAAGGGTGACCGTCTTCGTAGATCTGAACCCTCTGTACATGAGTTTTAATCGAAGTTATATTCATATCCATTTACCCTAGCATTCAAGTCATCATAAATGTAATTATATATATATAATCTCCACAAGGTAATGGAAATTATTATAACTGTGAGAGAAAACAAACCAAGACTGAATTGGACCAAACTGGCCTAATGCCTCTGAGGATGAAACACAAATTAAATCCTTAAAGAAGCAATTCACGGTGTTTAGGGACATCTACTACAGTTACAGGTTGCTATGGTTACAGCTATTACAAGACAATTTGAGACTCACAATAAATCAGTAATAAAAGCAGTTGTCAATCCTCAACAGTGACTTTGTGACCCTAACAAATCATATGCTACAAACAGGCTATGAAAGTCAAGGTAGTACTGTAATTACTCTGTCAAAAATGTCATTTAGCTGATATTTTACGCATTTGGGTAAACGACAGAACCGATGACATACATAAACATCACTTAGACAGGGTATTGATGTCTAAATGAATGCCTCAGCAAGTATGTGCTTCAGATATACAGTAGTAACAGAAGCTCAAATTAGCTGACAGACTGAATTTCTGGCATATTTGTTTCTCAGGTTTACGTCAGTCCCAGTCTGTTCACTCAGAAAATAAAGAGCAATCACACCGATAGGGCTTGACAATCTAACCTTGATTGAATTTCGCCGCCGCTTGCTCGCACTAAAACACACAAAAGGACATAATTGTGAAACACTCGTAATTTTCTCAAAACTACCATCCTGCCTTTCATTATGTCCTCACGTGTGACATTTACAGAAGAGGTAACAGTACAAGCTTGAGAAGAAAAATCAGGTGCAAATGTTGCATCAACGAAGAAACGGCCTGTAAACTGTACACTGTCTGCAGCAGCGCGAGCGAACGCCTCGGGGAGGAGAGCTCCATTTTGCCTGTATTTTTCCACATGAATATTAGCATGTGTGCTAGTCTGTCTGGTTCCGCTCCAAATCCTCTGTGACTATGTCTGACCTCAGAAGACCATACGCCCTGAAGGGACTCATTCTGTATGTCTACAACATCAGGGACATTTCAGGAAATAAAACTTACTGGCTTGATACGAAATATACCTGGTTCAGGCAGGTATTGATGATATCATGATGACTAGCGTGCAAGAAATGGGTTTTGACGCTTCCCACTGTCGGACTCTTTTCACAAAGTACTTTTGGGTCGAACCATGCAAAGAAGTGAAAAAACAGCATTGCTTTATCTGCTTTCATAAAACATGAATATATTGCAATGTTTCGAGCAAACAAGATCTTCATCAGGCAAACAATTATGAAGGGATTTTATATTCACAAAGTACACACTCACACTTGATAAAAGACAAGGACACTCAACAAAATAAACAATTATCCAATAAGCAATAAGAAGTAAACAATTGAACCACATTATCAACATGAGTATCAATGCCAGTACTAGTGGCTGTTTACCACAGCTTCACCGCTTTATTTATGTTTTATTCACACTGGACTTGCCACCAAAACTGTACACACAGACAAAAGATGTGAAGAATGTGAGCTGCTCTCCCAAGACCATTCATTCAGAGCATGGAAAATGAATAATAAGTGTGACCAGGAGTCATACGTCATGAATATCGGTTCACTTTTGTGATTATACCAACAATTTAATCTGCTCGGAGGGGTATCCGCTTGTAATGCCTAAAAACACATAATATGAACATAATACGTGTAAATAAACACTTGTTTAGGGTATCGGCTAAAAGTATGCTAAGCTAATATGCTAAACTGTTAGCTTGCAAAAAAATAAGCTAAAACACACACATTAAAAAAATTAGGGGTTAGGTAATTACCATTTTTTTCAATTTACCAACACCTGACTCTTAAACTAGTTTCAAAAACATCCAGTGGAAGCAGTATAGTCTCAATCACAAAAAAATGATAACGGAGAGATAGTTCTTTTATTTAATCATTCAAAAAGACTTCGGACTTGTAGTTTGAATCCGTCTGTGAATTAAATCCGTTATTTCACTGAATCTGTCAGATAAATTACTTAATCAAATTGGTAATGATAACTTTGTTGATTATCGATTAATCATGTCTACCCGCTGTACAGGGGAAACATCCAGTCACATCACTTTACAGTTTAAGAAAAACTTGAGTTTATGTTCATATATATTATGCCCCCACTTAACCGAAATTTTATCAAATGTTTTTAATCAGATTAATCAAGGACATAATCGATAGATTGATTATCAAAATAATAGTTCCAGTCTTGATTAATCAGATTAAATAGCATGTATGCATGTATGTGTATATTATATAATATATATATATATATATATATATATATATATATATATATATATATATATATATATGATTAATCAAGGACATAATAGATAGATTGATTATCAAAATAGCATATAAAAATATAGGCTAATAATCATTATTTGCAAACCTATATTGAAGCGGTATTTTGATGTCATAAACCGGTCGGCCTGCGCAACACCGCTTCAAGTCAAACACACCTATTCTTAATTTCTTAGTAGTTTTGCCAATGATTCGATCGATTTTTTCCTCATGTGGCACAGATCGGATATGACACATGAACGTGTAAGCAGGAAAAAAACGATGGATTACGATTTTCTCAGATCGGATTCAGGCCTCACTCATATGTGGTAAAAAATCGGATATGAATCGGATACGTGCATTTGCGTGTGCCATGTAAGCAGACAAATCGGATATTCCCCAGTAAATGCGAGTCGTACGTCATTAAAAAAGTGACGTCAACTCAGGTGGACAGCACCAACTGAGATCACATGACTTATTATAGGCGCGATGGAGGACGAAGGATACACACAGTGGAGCAATGCAGAGGTTTCATGTCTTTTGAGTGTTTGGGGCGAAGAGACAGTGCACGCAAAAATGCAGGGTTGTTACAGAAATAAATCCGTGTTTATTTCAGGAGATATGGGGAGGCACGGTTTTAAGCGCTCGTGGCTAAAGAGCCAACGTAAGATAAAAAGCTTAAAAAACAAATACAAAACGAAAGCAAAACACTGGATAATTTTTTCCGCATCTGCATCCATTTTATTTCGTGCTGTTTTACTTCCTTTTCCGGGTCAGAACATCTACATTTGGTAGTTTCAGCAGTGTATAGTGTAAATGTAAAAATCGGATACGGGTCACTTTTAAAAGATGATGTAAGCGGGTCGTCAAAAAAATCGGATATAGTCAGAAAATCGGATGTGGGCATCAAGACCTGCAGTGTAAATGCTGCCTTTGTGGTCCTAGACAGACTCGATTGAGTGAATGGACTGAATCGTTCATAACACAGGGGTTCACATGAGAAAGTGGGTGCAGTCCGCTTTCACAGCAACCGAACAACCGACAAACGAATCCAGTCTGCGCTCTGACAGAACACGGTATTATGAGCTTTGAAACCCTAAGCAGATCTTTGTGAAGTCACTGAGATACTGAACTAGGATCATTCTGCTTGTACTTCAATCCCTTCTGCCATTTACTCAGTTATATTAAGCCTGGTTCAAACAATTCCCCTCCTTCTGAACAGGCTCAATGCGCTTGTGTACTCATTTCTTATAAAACGCCAGTTATCGTGATGGCCAATGCAACTAAAATAGACAATTTGATTCACCCAAAAATAGCTCTGTATAAGTCAAAATCAACACACACTAAACCAGAACAAACAGCTCAATATGCACAGCCCATTTCTGAGAGAATTCTTGAATCCATGCAAGTTCTCCGCAACAAAGATGGAGAAAATCTCAGCGATATTCTAAACTATTTCAGGATCCGCACCGAGGCAGCAGCCAAAAAGCCAGAGGCCAGGCCAGTTACGCAATCACCTGTGATGCACTGGTGGGCAGCCGGCACCGAGGATCCCAAAGCAATTTATAGCAACATAATGCTGCCATTTAAACTAAAGAGATTGTTTCTGGCAAAGCAGCAGCATCAGAGCCTTCACCTCGAATAGACTTTTATAAAGAGACAAGACAAGAGAGCTTTGTTTCTTTGTGCCGTCCCTGGACGTAAAGATCAAATAGCACAGAGAACAAAGCGAGGACATTGATCACGGTGTGGGCACAAAAGCCCAATTTAACTTAAACATGTTCAGTCACTGAAAGATCTTTAGCTCTTAATGAAAGGCATTAATATAGTGTACGTGCCTGTTATTAACTACAGATGCAGCCCCGTGTGTATCAAAGAGGACCTGCAGGGCTTTGTTTGGAAAGATGGATGGATTCGGGAATGTTTACTTAAACC
The DNA here is from genome assembly GCA_036326025.1 of Chrosomus eos. Classification (NCBI taxonomy): domain Eukaryota; kingdom Metazoa; phylum Chordata; class Actinopteri; order Cypriniformes; family Leuciscidae; genus Chrosomus; species Chrosomus eos. The sequence continues at coordinate 4,861,898 of CM070842.1, forward strand.
TTTGTACAATTTGACACTCCAAACAGCACTGAAATCACTGCTGAAATCTTCCTGTGTTATGTTGATCAGTGTGGCCCTCTGCAGATCACTATACTTTACTACAACATTACAAAGGTAACAGCAAAAATGAACCAGATTTCCCTGAGGATTAAAAAGTGATCAGTTGACTTAACTTAAAAAAGTTAGGAAACCCGTCGCCTTAAAATTATTAAGTACAGAAACTTATTTAATGTTGTAATATGAAACAACAAATATTAGTCATTGTTTTGGAAATTGGTCATTGTTGTCCAGACAATTTCACTGACTATAAAGTAATAAGTAGTACGGGATGTCATTCATCTCATTTTTACATCATTTTAAGGCAGGGTTTCCTCATTTCTTTTAAGTCAAGCCAACTGATCACTTTTTACAGTGTATGTGTTTTTAATCTAAATTCTCTATTCTCTAAATATCTCTATTTTACCAATCTATCTCTAAGTTTTCCAAAACAAATATACACTACCGTTTAAAACTTTGGGTCAGTAAATCTTTTTTTGTAATTAATAGAGTGCAAGAATGGATTAAATTGATCAAGTGTCGGTATAGGACTTTTACTTTGTTACAAAAGATTTACATTTCAAATGTTTGTTTTTCCTCAACAAAAATATTAAGTAGCACAAATACAAAGTTCTGTCATAAAAACCTCTAGATGGTGCAGGCTGATCGATCCTTAAAGGAGTAGTTCACTTTTAAAAAAACTTTTGCTGATAATTTACTCACCCCCATTTCATCCGAGATGTCCATGTCTTTCTTTCTTCAGTCGAAAAGAAATTAATGTTTTTGATGAAAACATTCCAGGATTTTTCTCCATATAATGGACTTCAACAGCAACCAAACGGTTCAAGGTCCAAATGACAGTTTCAGTGCAGCTTCAAAGGGCTTTAAACGACACCAGACGATGAATAAGGGTCTTATCTAGCGAAACGATCGCTCATTTCAAAAAGAAATAAAAAAGTTTAAGTTTTATAACCACAAATGCTCGCCTTGCTCTGTCCTGTGATGCACGTTCGTGACTCTCCTGTACGAACTCGTTCATCAAAATAAACAAATCTTTTTTCGAGTCATTTCGTTCGTTGAATGAATAAAATGACTCGAAAAAAGATTTGTTTATTTTGATGAACGAGTTCGTACAGGAGAGTCACGAACGCGCATCACAGAACAGAGCAAGGCGAGCATTTGTGCTAATAAAACTTAAACTTTTTTATTTATTTTTTAAATAACCGATGGTTTCGCTAGATAAGACCCTTATTCATCGTCTGGTATCGTTTAAAGCCCTTTGAAGCTGCACTGAAACTGTCATTTGGACCTTGAACCGTTTGGTTCCCAATGAAGTCCATTATAAGGAGAAAAATCCTGGAATGTTTTCATCAAAAACATTAATTTCTTTTCGACTGAAGAAAGAAAGACATGGACATCTCGGATGAAATGGGGGTGAGTAAATTATCAGCAAAAGTTTTTTTAAAAGTGAACTAATCCTTTAACTCAATCTGTTTACAATCACATGTTTCTCTATAGGGCGCAGCTGATTGGTTCCTGCTGTATCAGTAGCCAATGATCTCGCTGCTCAACCTTTAAAAACAATTGGTCAGCATTTGCTGTTGCAGTTTGCAGCGTGCTTCAGAAACCCTCCGCCTTCCCCAGCTCCACCTGTATAGATCTTCCATGGGTAATTAATGTATGCTATATTGTACAGCAGCAGCATGTCTGACTTGCTCACAGCAGTGTGTCGTGTGTGTGTGTGTGTGTGTGTGTGTGTGTGTGTGTGTGTGTGTGTGTGTGTGTGTGTGTGTGTGTGTGTGTGTGTGTGTGTGTATTGGCAAAAGCAAGTCCCATACTTGCTCTGCAGCAGCAGCAATAATGAACAATAACAGAAATAACAGCAGCAGCAGCGTAGCAGATCTATTCTGCCAATACCAAACATTGTTGTATCCATTACCATGCCGGACAATTCATAAGTTGTGATGACAGAACTGTTTTTAACATTGATAATAAGAAATTTTTTTTGAGCGGCAAATCAGCATATTATAATGATTTCTGATGGTCATGTGACACTGAAGACTGGAGTAATGATGCTGAAAATTCAGCTTTGTATCACAGGAACAAATTAAATTTTAAAATATCTTAAAATAGAAAACAGTTATTTTACATTCTTATAATATTTTACAATATTGCTGTTTTTACTGGATTTTGATCAAATAAATGCAGGATTGGTGGGCATAAGAAACTTCTTTCAAAAACACTGTGTACCATTAGAAAACTTTTGAACGGTATTGTGTATATATATATACACTACCGTTCAAAAGTTTGGGGTCGGTAAGATTTTAATGTTTTTGAAAGAAGTCTCTTCTGCTCACCAAGGCTGAATTTATTTGATAAAAAATACAAAACAAACCCAGTAATATTGTGAAATATTATTGTAATGTAAATCAGCTGTTTTCTATGTGAATATATAGTAAAGTGTAATTTATTCCTGTGATCAAAGCTGAATTTTCAGCATCATTACTCCAGTCTTCAGTGTCACATGATCCTTCAGAAATCACTATAATATTTTTTGATTTGATTTGATGCTCAAGAAACATTTATGATTATTATCACAGTTGAAAACAGTTTTGCTGCTTCATATTTTTGTGCAAACCGTGATTCATTTTTTTCAGGATTCTTTGAAAGTTCAAGAGAAAAGCATTTAATTAAAAAATAAATATTTTGCATTATTATAAATGTCTTTACTGTCACTTTTGATCAATTTAATGCGTCCTTTCTGAAGAAAAGTATTAATTTCTTTAAAAAAAAAAAAAAAATCGTACTGACCCCAAACTTTTGACCGGTAGTATATGTGTATATACAATATTCTTTATTGTAAATACATTTGATTTCCTTTAGAAATTGTAAACTAAAGAATGCATTTTTAGATATTTTCACTTTTGAAATGCCATTTGTTACACCACAAAGCGAAAATGGAAATACATTTTCCATTAGACATTCATGTGAAGTGACCTAAATAAATGTTTTTGCTATTTTTCATTGCCATATCAGCAATAAATGCTAAATAAATAATATACAATTTTTTTTTTTTACTAAAACCTTGTATGTTGGTTAAAAAAAGTTTATGGACCTGTTACACACATAGAAATTCATTTAATTACATATATGGATTTATATTTAAGCAAAATATTAAGAAATAATCAGGCTGAACATACCCTCGGGTGGTTCTTCACGCAGGTAAGGTGGAAGTTCTTCATTATTAGGGTCAGCAGGTGCTTCCTCGATCACCTCAGTCTCTGCACTCGGGCCCTTGAGTTAACAAGATTATACAGTGCATACTGTTAATACAGAAATATAAATGTGACAATGTAAACAACAACAACACAATCATTCATGTTATGCAGTACATTTTCATGTTCCCATCAAGTATATAAATCAAGATAGAATGCAATTTCTACAATTATAATTCCATGTGAACTTTGTTACATTGACAAGTTGCTAAATAAGGAAAAAATTACATCACTTTGTAGTAAGTCAATTCATCATTCATTTCAGTAGGAAAACAGCAGCACAAACAAAGTTGATTTGATGATATCTATGATGTTTTTTTTAGTATTATCTGGTTTATTTCTGAAAGTCTGCTATACACATTTATATAAATACTTCCTTAAATTATAAAGCATATTTATATCTGAAAATGTTTAGAGTGCAAAAGGTACTGCATGACATGAATGACCCAATTACAACAACAATTATCATTATCGTCGTCATCGTCATCTCTTCCCTGACAACCCTTTTACACTCTCTTATACAGCTAAAATCATCAACTTTATGGTTGCACAAATAAATAAAAGTGATACTGCATAGCTTAAACAGTGGTTTTTGCATTATCATGCTGATGAAATATTACATCCTATATAGGCATCGACTCATTGTCAGCTGCCCCGTTTATCTATTATCAGAGCAAGATAACACAACATTTAACCGACTAAATCGCATTTAATGGAAAAGTAACAAAAAAGCCCGCATGCAAATACTTCTGATTTAAAAATTCAACAGTTTGTGCTCGTGCAGAATCAGGTAAGAACAGGTTTGGCTTTAATACTGTCACGCAAAACAAACAAAATCCTCCACTCACCTTCATAACTGAGGCTATTAATACAGTTTTGGAAAGGACGGATCTGCACTTCAATAATGATGGAGAAGCACAAGACTATATAATGGAAATAGCGCTTAATACGAAATAAATACAGCGTTTGGTATGTTTTTCAATGCAAGCGGAAGTGACGTTGGGGATGTTTACGGAATTTGGGGATGCTGTTGAGCTAATGATCGATAGGGGGCAGCAGCGCGTTAATTATACTCACTGACTGATTTTGACTGAATATACCACAGGAAAAGTTTGATTAGGGAGTAAAAGAACATTTTTATGTCTGATTTTACACATGTAAATGTAAATATTTGACCTTTTTATATATTTGACGATCGATTTTTGACTTCTGGGGGTCTTTTTCTGTTTGGATGATTACAAAACTGCAAAAACAGAGCAGATAACATCACAGTGTTTAACTTACATGTGAAAAACTTTATTCGTTTTGATAGATTAACCACCATACAGTTTATGCTATAGTTAGCATAGTAGGTATAGCACATTTGTTCAGACCCCCCTGCCGCATACCAGTATTAGTTACACTTCTTTATTTATGTTAGCCTACTACATGTTAAGAACGTGTGGGATTGTGGTGATTCGAAGCGGAGGATTACGCTGACAGTAATGCCAGTTGAGAAAAGGTGAGAAACCTTCCACTCTCAGTCATGACAAACATATCTTACTGTATGCTGCTCAATAATATATCACCTCATCAAAGAGAAGACGAGAGGTGAAACGGGGGCGGATTTGGGTTTTATTGACCGGAAGTAAAATTGATGTGATTCTCCATCTAGGCCAAAGTTCACCGGACAAGGTATTAACAGAGAATGTCTAGTATTAACTGTTGCTATTAAATCAGTGTTCATAAATATTGTGGAAAGAGGGCATAAATGGACTTGAGCTGTTTAGCAAGTACTAAATTATAATGTTACTCTTACCATATGGCATATGATAATATCTGTGTTTCAAAAATATTTTTTCTTGCTTATTTCTTAACGCTGATTTAAATAAAAAAAATAATCAATATAATTTCAAGAGCAACACATACTCCAAATATGTATTTATCTATTAAAATTCATTCTGACACATAAAGTATGCATATTGTAAGTTATGCATTAAAGTAGCTTAATCCTAATAATTAATTTATGATGTCAACAGTAAAGTCATTTTCCAGTTTTAATGACATTTTTTGCAGGGAAATGTAAACAACACTCTCGTGAACACAGCTATGAACTGAGAAACTCAGCTTAACCAGTTAAAGGCTGTATTTATATACAGCTGTAATTAAAAGGTCCTGTTAGGACAGTGGCTTTCAGATAGTGGAAAAGTAAGAATGGTGAATGGTAAAAGCCCCAGTGAAACCATATGTCTTACAGGAAGGCAATCTAGAAGAGTGAGGTGATAGGTCAGGGTTTAACTTTAGTCACGCAAGGCATTTTGTGACACTGGTGTAATTGAGTATAAAGGCCCTTCTATTTAATCAGCCATGAGTTCATGAAAATCATGAGAGAATTTATTAATCATTTAAAAAAAGACTCAGACGATAGGATGTAAAAACAAATTATGTAATGCACCAAGAATTAGAATTTTATATATATATATATGGCATTTAGAACTGACTCGATATATTAGATTTCTCATATATTAGATAGTGAACTTTCACCCTGAGGATTCTGCATGTCAGATCAAAGAGCAAATGAGATTTACTCCTTCCAAAAATACCAGTGTGTTTATAGTAAGACACATTTCTAGTTGTAAGTGGATTATGTCAGTTTAGCTGTGAGGAGAATGCAGCGCGGCACTTTCGCTTCGGTTATCGTGGCTATTTTCAGATGATCAACATTTTGGACAAAGACTGGACTTCAGTATGGGTCAAATTCAAAGTGATGAAGATACAGAAGTGGAGCTATCAGATATCCAGCCTCTTTATACCAGATTCATGAAAGAGTGCCCAAGTGGAGCCCTGCATCTTCATGAATTCCGCAAGATCTTCGGAGTTCAGAGCACATCGGAAGATGAGGCTTTGTACATGGAAACGCTCTTCAAATCTTTTGACACAAACAGGGTAAGCGCAAGAGTTTAAAAGGTCAAGAATATTTTATATAATTTAAAACTTTTTAAATGCAAGTGCACATTTATTTAAAAATTGAATAGTGATTGCAAAGCAGCAATTTCTATGCATAAGCTGTGATTATGTGCATATGTGATCAGCTCATCAGCCGGAATCATTCGTGTCCATTTGCAGGATGATGTTATAGACTTTATGGAATTTGTAGCAGCTGTCCACCTGGTTCTGAGAGGAAACCTAGAGGACAGATTGAAATGGTCTTTTAAAGTCTATGACAGAGATGACAGTGGAAAGTTGGACAAACAAGAGGTCAAACGTATTATAAGGGTGAGAGTGGTCTTGATTTTCACCATTGTCATCTTTGTATTTCCTTAGCTAAAAGGTGTCTTGGTTTTTTTTTACTTCTAGATCATTTGTCAACTTAAGAAAAACAACATCAACATGACACCCAGTGAAATTTGTGACAGGATATTTGAAATTTTGGATGAAAACAAAGATGGTAAGTGGATTTTTTCCTTCCTCAAATAAATGTTGAAAGTAATAAAATCAAGTTTTTAAATGTTTGTTATATGTCTATGGTGTTTAAATATGCTTTAAAGAAATAGGTCACCCAAAAATAAAAATGTCGTCATTACTTACTCACCCTCAAGTTGTTCCAAACCTGTATGAGTTTCTTTCTTCTGTTGATGTGCCTCATTGACTTCCATAGTAGGAAAATAAATACTATGGAAGTCAATGTGGTCTAGTATCAACTGTTCATCAACCAACATTCTTCAAAATATCTTCTTTTAAGTTCAACAGAAGAAAGAAATTCATACAGATTTGGAACAACATGAGGGTGAATAAATGATGACAGAATTTTCATTTTTGGGTGAACTATCCCTTTAAGACATATAACCAATCCCGTCAACTCCTCTGATTTTCTATGATCATATTAATTACCGTTATGTGTCCAATGTTGTAGAGAGTGATACATAAAGCACATTACCAATGGCTTTAATACATAGACATAGACGAATAAGGATGAACATGTTGCCAAAAGTATGTAAACATTCAAACAGCACACACAAAAACTTGTTCAGCATTCTATTTCAAGCGATTTAGTTACGCAAAGAAAATATTTTCCTTATGAAAGATTAAAGGTGCTCTATGTAACTTTTAGCGGCCTCTAGCGGTGATGTTTCAGATTGCAACCAATTTTTACAAGAGCGCTCGTGCTCGAACTCAGACAATACCGTCTATTACGCAAATATCTCGGCGAATACTAGACGAGCTCGTTGGGACCATCTAGTCGAGCTGAAAAGAACCATATAAGTTCCATAGTTTTTGGTGTTTTCGCGGAGATATTAGCAGAAAACCATCGGGCGCGCTGCAAAATTGCGGACGCCGGTGACGTCACGATCTCAGAAGAAAATCGCTCGTATCTCTGGAACGCAAAGACCCAGTGAGCTCAAATTCGGGGGAGGAGGTCCCAGGGGGTCCCTAGAGTGGCGGGCCTCGGGGATGCCCCCTACCGGATCACCGTTCGCTGGGAACCCCGATTTCGTACGGCTATAACTCGGGGAGCCGGGCGAGTTGGACCTCGGGGGTGGGCTCGTTCGAAAGGCCCCGTCCAGCACTACGAACGATTAGAGTCTTGGGAATATTGATCAAAGATTGACCGAGATATAAGCCGATAAACGTGCACCTTTAACCGGACGTAACTCCCTGACCGTCTACAATAGACTGTATATAAGGAGAGAGGCTCGGGAGCGCGCATGCACGTCACATCCGTTGGATTTCGCGGTAAATCCGACCCGGAGACTTCACATAGAAATATGAATACTGGCCTTCAGAGGTAATAGCAAAACTCGACAAGTGGATCATTGTAATGTGTGATTACAACCCTCACACACAGGCAATAAAAAAGGATTCATTTTAGTAGAAAAGTTACATATCACCTTTAATATATTACATTATTTAATGTATATTGAAAATGAACAGAATAATATATTGTGTTAATATATTACAATAGTAATACACAAGGTATTGCTTCTTTTCATACTGTATATTGAAAAATATGTGACAATATTAGGGATGTCCCGATACCACTTTTTCACTTCCGATACCGATACCGATGCCGCAGCTTTGGCTTTTGCCGATACCGATATTAATCCGATATTTTTATTTTATTCTTAAACTAATAAAAAATATAGCAATTTTCTCAATTAGCCACCTAAAATATACCTCCTATATAGTCCACAACAACAGTTGATTATGAAAGATTGCCACCCTTTATTCAAACACTACAAAATATATAATATATATATATATATATATATATATATATATATATATATATATATATATATATATATTTATTTATTTATTTATTTATTTATTTATTTATTTATTTATTTATTTATTTATTATATATATATATATATATATATATATATATATATATATATATATATATATAAATGAAAGAAAATACAGGTACTTCAGTACTTAAAGCTAGCTAGCTACCAACAGGTTTAAAGTTAAAACAATTTAAACAGCAGCATTCTACATTGTAAATACCAGTACAGTTTTTGTTTTTTAAATCAAGTAGAATTTCTAGAACTGTGTGTTAAACTGATTATCACTCTTGTGTGTGTTAAACACAATCTACCTAATAGAGACAGCTTCATTATAAAGATAAACAACAAATCCCCAAAATATATGATCATAATCTATGACAAAAATGCTATTATAAACTAGATTAGTGGATAATACACATTGCTCTTTTTATTGTTGTAAAATACATTCATGAAAAACAAGATAACAAAAATGAAAATATAATTATTTTAGATATAGCTAAATCTGCTATAAAATTGAGACATGTTTTAAGTGTATTGCACAGCTATTTAATGAGGCAGCAACATTAATAATTAATAATGTTAATAAGCTTTAATTGCGACACTGCATTATGATATGAAAGGCTCCAATACAGTGCACAAAGCGCTTATGCGCATCCCGAGCGGAGAATGATGCGCTTGAAGCCACGTGGAGTTACAGCACGCAGCGCGTCGAGTCCGCTTTGAAAAGTTCAAAGCACAACGGAGATACATATTGATGGACAGTGTATTATACAGTATCTATCTATGCAATCGTTTATTGAGCCTTTTCTTTTAACAGTTTTAAATTTCAGTTACTGTGCGCGTGAAGAACAATTATAGTGCTCTCTGACTCTAGTGTTGTGATCAAACCGACAGCGTCCGACACCCGGTAGAGAGTAACACGATTGAGTTACAGGCAGCAATACGTCCAGCAAGATAAAGTTGTTCTATGCAAAAACATAGACCTTTATCTTACAAATCAAGTATAATAGTATTAACATTGAATCATCTTGAAGATAGTTTCATCATTGACTGTAACCGAACGCGACGCGTTGTTTGAATGCTGAATGGAGAATGACTGACAGCCGCGAGAGGGAAAAGTTTACGTGATCTTGAATTTAATGACTTAAATATTAATTTCTCTCTCACATAATGGCTTCAGAACACTTATAATAGAGTGCACGAAAACGTTATGGTGCTTTAGAATGTTTTTGTGCCTTTTGTGGGGCTTAACAATAACACATAATAGTATACCCACAAAATCGGATTTGGATCGGCCTCGTCTGATCGATACCCGATCCCGCAAAAATAGCAGTATCGGAGCCGATACCGATCCTGAGTATCGGATCGGGACATCCCTAGACAATATGTTTACTTATAAATCATATTATATGTAATTTTATATTCAATAATACACTTACATGTCATAAAATATGGTACTGTATATTTGAACATATATATATATTAAAATTTAAATGGGATATAAATATGTGTATATATATACTCAGGGTTCCAGACTGCGACCATTTTGTGAGAATGTGCGAGTTAAAAATGTATGTGGTCGCACGTACTCGTGCGAGTGTACGCCCGCGCAACAGAACGCCGGTGTATCAGCAGCTGCTGCAGTCCGTAACTTATGTTCAATCATCATGATTGATACAATACAATACAATACAATACATTACAATACAATACATCATGAATCCATTTTCCAAACCGTGTTTTTGACTTATCCTGAATCACTACGGTACGCCTATAATAAGTGTTTATATTCGGACTATTTTATCGCGGGCTCGGCTCGGTTGCGGAGTTGCCCAGTGCCTGCGTGACTCGCCATTGACATTAACGGAGAGAAGTAGCTCCGGCTACAATGTTCATCCGCAAGACACGTGCAGTTTATTTATTGACGAACGTAGACGTCATGCGCATTGCACACTGATGGTGAAACGCGCCAATTACGAATTCAGGAATTAAAGGCATATAAAAATGAAAAGGTCTCACGAAACACCGTGCCCCTTCCTACGTCTTTTCAGCGGTTAGATGAGAGTAATCGCTCGACAGAGGAAAAGGAAAAGATTATAAAATCCAGAAGAAGGAGTGTGAGATTTCTGATTCAACTATAAACTTTGATAACGAAAAATCTGTATCAGCGTATTATAATACTCTAATCTTTTAAAATCCAATGCATACATTTGAATGTTTAATGATTTTCTAAGATAGAAAGATGATGCTGATATAAAGATGATAATAGACACAGACAGGCAGATAGAATATGAAATAAATCAAATGTAAATAAATAGATTGTATATAATTCAAATGTAGAATGCTTAAAATTACAGAATAAAATTACTGTCCAAAATCCATGAAAATCCTGAAATTTGGAAATTTGTGCTTTTATTAGGGGTGTAACAATATATCGCGCCACAATATTTCGCAATACAAAAATGCAACATTACGTATCGTGGATAGTTCCCCCGCCCCAAAAAGTTACTGTGTGAGAAAAAAAATTCATAGTTTTCATAGTTTTAGTGTTAGTACTACATTACAATAATGCAATGGGGGAATATTTGTCCTGATAATACCAAATGTCTTATGTTACCTGACCAGTAAAAAGTGTCCAATATTATTTTAAATATATCTAGTCAGTGAAAAAGTGCCAGAATATTCGTCTAAAATAATTCTGTATTTTCAGCTTCAGATTCATGAATATTTTTATTCTGGTGTCTCTATTGTCCTTGGGTTAAAAGCACAGAGTCCAAGCCTATTCATTTAAACCCACAATGTAATATCAAAATGTAACATTTTATTCAACAGTACATTTTTTGATAACCTTTTATCAAATGTCTTGGAGTATCGCAATAATATCGTATCGTAGTTCAGTTTTGTGATATGTATCGAATCGTGACATGAGGGTATCGGTACACCCCTAGTTTTTATATAATATATTACAGGTATTTATTCTGCAACCCAGAAAGCCTTTGCTAGCCTTGGACCATTAGACCACTATTCATAAGCATGCATTGATTAATCCCATGGCATGTAGCAAAAAAAAAAAAAAAGGTGCGACCAAATCGTATGCTGGTGCGACCAACTGAGAAAGTTGGTAGCACCAGTGCGACCAGTGAAAAGTTAGTCTGGAGCCCTGATACTTATAAAATCAATTTGCCCACCATGTTGCCATGATTTTAACAAGACATCCAATTGTCCAAATATCCAACATTTTTAATATTTGTTTTCAGTAAATGCATATTTTCATAAATCAAATGTGTAACTGTGCAAACAATAAAGTAAGATAAAATATATTTTTGTGAACCCATACGTTAATGTTTTAATAAAGCTATTACATGTATAGCTGTTTATAGCAGATGTAGTGCAGTTTTTGTCTTCATTATTTTTTAGATGTATATACATATATATATATATATATATATATATATATATATATATATATATATATATATATATATATATATATATATATATATATAATATGAATCCATACATGGTCAATGCATATATTGTAGTATATTGAGAATATAAGCACTGGTTTCCTAAGTGGAAATGTATTATGCAATACAATACATAATGTTTATTTTGTAAGGATTTTATTTTGAAGGCCAGTCAAGGTCTTCCACACCAAACTCAGTAAATAATTTCCCTACGGGCATTGCTTCAAGCAAAAGTGCTTTGTGATGCTAGAATAGAAAGGACCCTCCCAAAACTGACAGCATAAAGTTGTCATTTTATATAACTGTATACATTAAGATTTTTCTTTATTGAAATTAAAGTTTCAATTATATGGTTGCTTATCAAACCAATAACCTTTAACCTTGTTATCTTCAACTATGAGTACTTTAATGTCCTGGGGGCTGTTTTACTTACTTTGTCCTTTTTGTTAAATGAAGATTTTACAATGATCTGGGAATTTTAATTCTGAAATAATTTTATATATAAATGCTGTATACTTCAATTAACACACTGAATTAAAAGTGAAACTGTAAATAGTAGTGGTACAAAAAGTAGTTTGTAAAACATTTATTTACGGCTTTGATAAATAATTTTTTACACACTATATATATATATAATTTGATTTCATATATCATATATACATATCATATATGTGTTGTTTATATCACAGAATACACCCAATAGGCCTACATCATTTGAGTTGTGGTGGAAATGATATTTGTTGCTTGAGGAAAATGTCTGGAATCTCCTGTGATAATACTATTTGGACACCGATGCAACTTGATAAATTAAACTTATGAGTGTGTGAAAATTATGTTTACTTTCTAAAAATCCACAGGAGCACATAGATGAATAAACAGCCTTATATAATAATCCCGTGTGTGGCAGCCTAAATATGTGTAGGCTTAGACTGTTTCTAAAATAAGCCTGTCAGTGGACAGGGAGAGAGGGAGCGGATGATGAAAGAATGAATTAAAAACAGTCTTCCTCTTCATCCACAGGTCACATATCCCTATCAGAGTTCATGGAAGGGGCACAAAAAGATGCCTGGATTATGGACCTCCTAAAACTGGACACTAATGCACGGAGTTGGTTCAGGGAAAACTGGGGGAAAGATTCATGAGTTTTCAATCTAAGGTCACGGCCCATGGGCCAAAACCTGCTTGCCCTTTTACAATCTTTCAAATGTTGGGGTCTGCAAATGGGAGCGACCTGGTATAGAGGTCAGAAAATATTTGCCTTCTGTCACGAGCGACTACGTGCCTCATCATATATTGATCACATTGATGTTCAACCAGTCTGCAAGCATGTGTAAAAGCGGGTTCGTCACATTTTCTTTTGAATGTGATGGTGATGCCCGTATTCATATGGAGGATGCAAATAATTACCCAACAATTAGTTTGAGCATAAATCTTGTGTTCATAGATGGATCTATAACTTTCCATAGGAAATGTTACTATTTAAACCAATACATTTTTATGTAAAACACACACACGGATATACACACGCAGAATATTGGCACCACTGGTAAATATGATCAAAGATGGCTGTAAAAATAAATCTGCATTGTTTATCCTTTTGATGTTTCATTAAAAAAACTTGCAAAAATTTAACTTTGCATTGAAGTAAAAGATTTAAAAGTGGGGGGTAAATCACATTGCGAAATAAATGCTTCTCTCCAAAACACATTGGCCATAATTATTGGCACCCTTTTCTTAAATACGTTTTGCAACCTCCTTTTTCCAAGATACCATCTCTGAGTCTTCTCCTATAATGCCTGATGAGTTTTGAGAACAACTGACCAGAGATCAGAGACCATTCCTGCATACAGAATCTCTCCAGATCCTTCAGATTCCCAGATCCATGTTGGAGCTGCTTCTCTTCAGTTCAGCCCACTCATTTTCTATTGGGTTCAGGTCAGGGATTGGGATGGCCATTGCAGATGCTTGGTTTTGTGCTCAGTGACACATTTATGTGTTGATTTTAAAGTTTGTTTTTGGATCACTGTCCTGTTGGAAGACCCAACCACGGCCCATTATCTGATTTCTAGCAGAGGCCGTCAAGTTTTATTTTTTTATCTGTTGGTATTCGCTAGAATCCATGTTGCCATGTATCTGAACAAGAAAAAATAGGCCCACAACCTTAAGTTGTATATTTAACCGTGGCATGGGGTACTTGTTATCCCTGTGTGACCCAAACCCATCTGGGTGGTTTGCTTCCAAAAAAGCTCTTTTTTTAGTTTCATCTGACCAGTCCCTTTTGAAGTTCCATTTCTGACTACTCAATATGCTGAAGTTTTGTTTTGGATGAGCGAGGAGGATTTTTCCTGAAACCCTCCCAAACAACATGTGGTGATGTAGGGGTTGTTTGATTTTTTTTCTGGGACTTTCTGATCCCAATACTCAACTAATCTCTACATCTGTGATCCTTGAAGAGTCTTTGGCCACTCAATCTTTCCTCTTCAGCGTGCATTAAGACAATATAGACACACGTCCTCTTCCAGGCAGATCTGTAATATCTTTAATTGATTGGACCTTTATTAATGGGAATATATACTTAAGAGATATTTTACTCATAAAAAAGTCTAGGACTACCAATAATTGTGGCCAACATATTTTGGAGAAAAAAATGTATTTCATAAAATAACCCCCCCACCACAACTGTACAGTGTATAAAGATTTTGCAAATGAGTGTTAGCTGATTGTTTGATACAATGACTGCTTTTACATGCAGGATCTTACACAGATTACAGCATGTAAGGTCAAGATGCCTTAAAGTCTTCTTTTATCAGGTACATGTAATAAACTGCTTATTCAATGTGCAAATGTCTTGTGTGTATTCTGAAGAGCTTAACCTTGCAATATTGACCATTTTGGGCTATCTTTTTGAGTAAAAGATGGAACAAAATGCTTGAATGCCTAAAGCGTATTATGCATGACTGTTGAAGTTGTGGAAGAATCTACAGTATATGCACCAATAAGAGCTGCATTCAAACGAATTCTGTAGGAAATCCAGCATGGAGCCAGAAGCGCATTTATCATTCATGTCTACATGAACTCACATATGGTGAGTTTACAGAACATGAGACACACAGGACATGCATGCATGTGCATGCATCTTTTATACACATAAATAAACCTGTTTTTTCTATGATTTATCGACCTGAATTGGAAGACAGATTTACTCCAGCATGGTGCCTCCCAGTATGCAATGTGTTAACACATGGTGCTTAGCAATGAACTATTCTTAACAGTGACATAATTCAAACCATGTAATTTTTTTTACCCTTAAGCCTAAATGGAGCTCATCCTCTGACTGAACCACAATTAACCCCTATAAATCATCTAGGTGTGTGTGTGTGTGTGTGTGTGTGTTGTGTGTGTGTGTGTGTGTGTGTGTGTGTGGTGTTGTGTGTGGTTGTGTGTGTGGTGTGTGTGTGTGTGTGTGTGTGTGTGTGTGTGTGTGTGTGTGTGTGTGTTGTGTGTGTGATGTGAGTGTGAGTGTGAGTGTGTGTGTGTGGTGTGGTGTGTGTGTGAGAGAGAGAGAGAGAGAGAGAGAGAGAGAGAGAGAGAGAGAGGAGAGAGAGAGAGAGAGAGAGAGAGAGAGAGAGAGATTTAATATTTATTGCTAGAAAAATTCCAAAAGTTTTGTATAGAATTTCTGGCCTTTTTTGTATTCAGAGAAAGTGTAATTTCAAATTGTTCAAATAGTTTTCTATTAAACTAATCATCAATATAATAAACCCATTAAATGAATTATGCTGTATATTACTTTAAGTTACCATTTACAAGTTCAGAGGTGATTTGTTGCCGCTTCTAATAGAAATCAAGTCACTGAATTGTTGAACTTTTGACTTGTGAATGATTTTGCAGTTCTCCATTTCACTACAAAATAACTCTAGCTTGTTTCATCTATTTTTCTGCAACTGGGGTTCGGTATTCCTGAATGATTTAGGCAATTTTAATATAATTTCAGAAGCATTTCTGTTGCATCAAAGAGCTTAAAACAGATCTGTTTTAGCATATCTTTTTAACAGCCTTCTGAAGCAGTTCCTGGCAGTTTATTCAAAATTCATGTGGCTTCCTGGCCCACCATAACAAGCACATTAAAATTTTCTCTGACATACTGTAGTTCTCCCAGTCACAAGGAAGATGCTAAATGCTTTGCAGAGACATGGTCAGAGTATTACACACACTGTTAATATTCCTCAGAGATTTTAGTCCATGATAGCATCACGCAGATTTGTTGGCTGCACATCCACGGTGTGAATCTTCTGTTCCACCACATCTCAAAGGTTATTGGATTGAGATCTGTGACTGTAGAGGCCATTAGAGTTTAGTGAACTCAATGTCATGTTCAAGAAACCAGTTTGAGATGATTTGGGCTGCTTTATCCTGCTGGAAGTATAGCCCTCAGAAGATGTGGTCATAAAGAGATGGTCAGCAACAATATTAATGGGAGGCTGTGTCATTAAAACGATGCTCAATTGGTACAAAAGGGCATAACGTGTGCAAAGAAAATATCAAACTCACCATTACACCATCAGCAGCCTGAACTGTTGATACAAGGC
Source organism: Chrosomus eos (assembly GCA_036326025.1). Taxonomy (NCBI): domain Eukaryota; kingdom Metazoa; phylum Chordata; class Actinopteri; order Cypriniformes; family Leuciscidae; genus Chrosomus; species Chrosomus eos. Next base: position 4,878,535 of record CM070842.1, read on the forward strand.
ACGATGGATCCATGCTTTCATGCTGTTTACACCAAATTCTGACCTGACCATTCTGTTGCAGCAGAAATCGAGACTCATCAGACCAGGCAATGACTTCCAATCCTCTATTGTCCAATTTTGGTGAGCTCGTGAGAATTGTATTCTCAGTTCTCGGTTGGAAAGAGTGGATATTTGAGTTACTGTTGCCTTTCTATCAGCTCAAACCAGTCTAGCCATTCTCCTCTGGCATCAACAAGGCATTTTCGCCCACAGAACTGCCTCTCACTGGATATTTTCTCTTTTTCAGACCATTCTCTGTAAACCCTAGAGATGGTTGTGCATGAAAAGACCAGCCCTTCTTGCACCAACTACCATGCCACGTTCAAAGTCACTTAAAGTGCCCATTGCCCACTGAAGCTAAATAGGGTTGAGCCTGGTCAGTACCAGGATGGAAGACTTCCTGGGAAAACCATGTTGCTGCTAAAAAAGGTGTTATGTTGGGTTGTTTTAACCCAAATTTGGAGATGGTCCTCACTGCAGAACATGAAATCCACGGGGAGGAGTCAGATCTAGATCCGACTCCTCCCACCTTACATACCTAAACCTACCCAGCTCCACCCCTTATCCCTAAACCCACCCCTTATCCCTAAACCCACCCCTAAACCTACCCAACCCCACCCCTTAATCTGGATCCGACTCCGCCCCCCGGATCTCGTGTACTGCAATGAGGTGCTACTGCAAATTTGGGTAAAATATGGACAAACCCAGCCATTGGGTTCATTTTTTTAATACATTTTTTAACCCAATGGTTGGGTTCGTCCATATTTCACCCAAATTTGGGTTAAAACAACCCTAGTAGTGTAGGCAAGGGGAGCTCACCCTAATTCCCCAGTGTAGTGATGGGGACACTGTACTGTAACAGCACCTTCACCAATGAGGGTTAGCATGTTTATGTTACAAACTGTACTCCATTTTGTGTGATCAAAAGTCAGCGATTTTAAAAAGAAATATATTTTTTCCCCAAAATGTACTCCATATTCTTACTGTATGTTAACAATTGCATAACTGAGCAACCTTTAAAACAATAAAATATTCTTTAAAGATATCATTGCGCAACTCATTCTGAACTCCATTGCACCATTGAGAACGGATGCATCTATGTTTAGTGAGGAGGAATTTCAGCTATGAGACAAAGGCAGTGGCGGCAGAGGACTGGTCACATGATCCAACAGCGACAGAAGCTCTTGAATGTGGAACCATAAAATGATGTTTATTCACTAGAGAAACCCTGGCTCTTGTGTGAGTAAACAGGTGTGTGGTCAAATCCTCAGAAGTTAGACATGACAAAACCGTTTGTCGGAACCATGTGTGTGTGTGTGTGTGTGTAAAGTACTGAATGTGTAAAGTCTGTGTTGCTAGGAAGGCTGAATCTCTAATCCGATGAAACGGCCATGTGACGGCTCTAAGTGTCAGTCATTTACACAGACGTTTTATCAGTAGCAGTTATTTTTTTGTTGTTTAATATTGCATGCAATCCTGCAGTGAGTGTCTTTATTTAACTTGCTGTTGGCATATTTGTACATTTGTTTGGGCGTTTGTACCAACATTCTTGCTGTCTTCTGTTGTCCCTTTAGGGCCATTTGGACTTAGAGAAAACAGCAACAGTTTATTTATACAGTGACTATGTTTAGAATAGCAATACTCTAAATATGTCTGCTGTATAATAGAATGTACATGTATTGTGGACAGTATGCAAATATATATAAAATAGAATATCTGGATGACATTTGCCAAAATGATTTAGTTATTTATTTAAATCTATCGTGACTCAGGATTTTTGTCTATTATTTATTTATTAATTTATTTAGTCATTCATTATTTAGCTTGACTCGTAAAATGTTCTGACTGATAAATGTTCAGATATTCTGTTTTTTAATTCCAAAATAACTGGACCCCATTCATATAATTTCTATCTGAAATTATATCTAATGAATGGGGTCCATAATAATAATAATAGCATTGCAGATATATTATATCACTCTATAATCATAAGCAGTCAGTATGTAAATGTACATTTCAGGTTATGTGCTTGCGTGCTTGCGTGTGTGCGTGTGTGCGTGTGTGTGTGGTTGTGTGTGTGTGTGTGTGTGTGTGTGTGTGTGTGTGTGTGTGTGCGTGCGTGCGTGTGTGTGTGTGTGTGTGTGTGTGTGGCTGTTTTACCATCTACAGTCAATGCTGGAGGGTCAGTCAGTGTGTAAGGCAGAATGTAAGGCCAGGTGGCAGACTGTCGCTACTGTGCGTTACTGGGTGGGCTCCAACTGACACGTGGCCAAACTTCAGGCCTCTGGAGAGTCAAACGAGAGAGACTGTGGATTATCTCAGTGTGAGCTAAAGAATGCAAATGGCCAGCTGCCCTTGAAAATGTAAACTTTGGCTAACATTTGACCTTAAGACGCAATACAAGTGATCCAACGATTGTCTTATTGTTATGACCTCCTCAAGTAAAAGCCATTTTGGCATAAGGAATATATTTACTTGTGGTATTGGCCCATTTACTAGGTTTAGGCCCTGTCAGACCCATATATAAATATATATATATATGCAAATTTGGGACCAAATGTTGGTTTGTAGTAGTTACCAATATATATGTGTATTGGCATACATATATATTGGTATGTAATTTTTATATAATGATGTAGACATATTGAATATAAATTAAAGTACAATGTATCATTTTCTAAAAATATATTTGATAACAGGGTTGAAGGTTGACAAAAATAATGAGAAAATGGAATAAAAAACATTTGCTTTTCTTTCCACCAACTGAAGTCAATTGTTGAGTGTTTTAGTGTTATTTTCGTTTTTTTATAGTAGTATTTATTCATAATTTGTTTTAGCTTTTATTTTTAAAACAGTGAATAATAAAAAATGAGATTTGTGGAGTTAAAAAAAGTCAACATACCAATAACACAATAGCGTTTTCTTGACACTATGCAATCAAGTCGCTTTTGTGTCCATGTAATAGTTAAACCTCCCACACAAACATCACAAAGTGTGGCACTTTGACAGTTTCCTAGAGGCCATGGCTTTCTTTTAGGAAGAGACGCTGATAATCATTCCTCATTTGGTAGGCTTTGGTTCCCGTGTAACGTCCACACCCATATGGGGCGACAATCCGCATTTCCTTTGAAGGCCAGCTAGAAGTTCCTCACAACTGCCAGATAACAGACAACAGACAAATGGCCATTCATTCATTATGACCAATGCACGGCGTCTTATTTATAACGACCGCTGGGATGCCATTCTCTCCCAGTGAACTGGCCACCTCTCTTTCCAACAATAGTCCACGCTGTCCTCAAGAGCCATAAATTATCTTCTAATATTAAATGCAACTGTCTGTCGACAGTATCCATTGTGAGACCCGATCCAATACCCCAACTTCACATGGGACGGCCCACCTTTGAGTGATGTAGGTTTGTAATGTGTCCTAAAAAGGCTTGAGGTTCTGAAGCCCTGGTGACACGGCTCCTATATAAATATGGGAGCAGGTGAACTGGACGCTCACTCTCTTATTTTCTACCGCTCTTGAGGGAGCAAGTTTTCCAGGCCTCTTGTGCAAGCTCTCCTGGGTGAGTGTACTTCAATGGATTTTTATATTAAGCTTGGGTTTTGGATATAGTTTTCTTAGTTCATTCTAATCATACCGCACTCGCAATCATGTCGATCCAAACCGGCATGACTTTGTGGAGCACAAAAGAATATATTTTGAAGAATTGTTTTTGTTCAAACTCTATTGTTAAAAAGATTGGGGTCAGAAAGCTTCTTTTTTGTTGTTTTTTTTAATTAATATTTTACAACAATAGAAATTAATACTTTTAAACTAATATTTAGCAAGGATGCATTATATCAACAGTGACAGTAAAAACATTTATAATGTTATAAGATTTCTATTTCAAATACATGCTGTTATTTTGCTGTACATCAAATGAATTTGAAAAAAAAAACACTATGTTATCACTGTTTCCATGAAACTATTAAGCAGAATAACTGTTTTGAACATTGATAATACTAAGAAATGTTTATTAAGCATCAAATCAGCATATTAGAATGATTTCTGAAGGATCACGTGACACTGGATTAATGATGTTGAAAATTCAGCTTTGCATCACAGGAATAAATCACATTTTAAAATATATTAAAAATAAAAAACAGTTAGTTTAAATTTTAATAATATTTCACAATATTAGTTTTTACTGTATTTTTTATCTAATAAATGCAGCCTTGGTGAGCATAAGAGACTTCTTTCTAAAAAAATTTAAAAAATCTTGCCAACCGCAAACTTTTGAACAGTATATTGAAAGTCAGTGGCTTTCACTGATTGGCCCAAAAATCGCTTCAAATATCTTCTTTTGTGTTCTGCAGAAGAAATAAAGTCATAATAATAATTGAATGAATTATTTGGTACATACACAGTAGAGCAGTGAACATTTTGCGTCTTCGTAACAGAAGCAGCACCATAAAAATATCACATGCATATAAACTAAAGCTTTTTATGTTCAACTCAAGATATCAAATGATAATAAAATATATATTATTTATAGCACATTGCGAGTCTGCCGAAGGGACTGAATAACACAAGTTGTCAGAAATCTCTTTTTAAGCACAGAAGATGAATCATTTGCGATTAGCTTCAAGTGCTACATAAATTCAACAAGCAAAGAAAAGCGTTTAATAGGCAAGAGAAAATCTTCTCTTTTTAACGGGCGTCATGTGTTTGCTCCCTGTGCCATTGGTGTTCAAACACCAGCTGTGTAAGCAAACATGTGCGACGAGGAAGAGACCACCGCTCTGGTGTGCGACAATGGCTCAGGTCTGGTGAAGGCCGGCTTTGCCGGTGACGACGCCCCCAGGGCCGTGTTTCCCTCCATTGTGGGCCGACCCCGCCATCAGGTGAGACCACCACGTTCACTGACGCCATCTGGGGCTTAACCTTACTGCCTTACTTTGATCCACTCAGTAAAGCACCTCTTAAGTCACAGTACTTACACTTTGACCCTTGACCTGTAAAGACGACACTCTGCTAGCATCAGTCTTTATTTCTCATGTTTATTATCACTCTAAAAAAGGAATGCAAGTGCTTCAGTATTTGAATCAAACGTATTGACAATTTTTCAATGCGTAGATTGTGATGGATTGTTTTATGGTCTCTTCCTTTAGGGTGTCATGGTCGGTATGGGTCAGAAAGACAGCTATGTAGGAGACGAGGCCCAGAGCAAGAGAGGCATCCTCACTCTTAAATACCCCATTGAGCATGGCATCATCACCAACTGGGACGACATGGAGAAGGTAGGCCTTAGAATTATTCACTTTTAAAGGGATACTCCACTTTTTTTGGAAATAGGCTAATTTTACAACTCCCTCAGAGTTAAACCGTTTTCGAATCCATTCAGCCGATTTTCTGATATTTAGAAGAATATCAGTAAGCAGACAGTTTCTGGTCTCATTGACTCCCATAGTATATTTTTTTCCTACTATGGAAGTCAATGAGACCAGAAACTGTCTGCTTACTGATATTCTTCTAAATATCAGAAAATCAGCTGAATGGATTCGAAAACGGTAAAACTCAACAGTTTAACTCTGGGGGAGTTGTAAAATGAGCCTATTTTCAAAAAAAGTGGAGTATCCCTTTAAGGAGTGCATTAACGATAACGAAATTTCGCAATATTCATTGTCAATAGCATAGAGATGTATGAAGCAAAGAAAGCGGCTTTCTGTTGGGTCACCACAGCAAATTCGTTAGAACAGCTTGACCCTTCACGCGAAATTCCAGAAAAAGTTTTATGCTTTATAAGTTCTAAATGAAGGTCCTGCAAGGTCCTTTTACAGATACGCTATAAAAAAATTATTTTCATGATTATCAAAACTTTTTTTTGTGTCAAATCAACTTATGTGTTTCAGATAAACATCATATTTTGAGTTTCTGTTGATTAAACCAATCTCCTTCATTGTAATAACTAAATGCTCTAATTTCAATTAACTGAAATTTTTAAAGCAACCAGGTTACTTAATTTTTTTAAGTAAGCAACAATATTTATTTACAGTGAGAATGTTTAGATTTTTTCCATAATGAGTTTTCTAAAATCTTTAGATGCATTTTTTTTTTATAAACTTTTAAAATATATTTTTTCTTTGTTCTATAAACAAATAAATATATTGTCCCAAAGTATAAATCTTTGTCATAATATTCATTATGACTAATTATTTAAAAAAAATCTAAACATTCTATTTGTTTACCTGTAAATGCATTGCAGTAAGTGCAGAGAGCAGTGCAGGGAGGACGACAAATAAAACAACAGTAGCAGACAAATGTAGTGTACAAAATGTACAAAAGAAATTGGCACTAATGGAACACCATAATTTTTGAGATGACAGAACAAGATATAAACAGAGCAATTCAGAGTCTCACACACGTTCGGCCCAAAGAAACAAAAAAGACCATGCCTATCAGCAAATAGGCAATACTTCAATCATCTTTTGATACTGTTAAGAGTTTTTACTAGACCAAACCATGTTCAGAAAACATAACCAGTTTAAGTCACAGCGACGTGATTAAATTGAGTCGGTTGTACATAATTATTTTATATAGATTCTTCCTCAGTCAGTTGTGTTGTCACAAGGATTTTGCATAGATTAAAAATAAAATTTTAATGTTAATAAAAACTACGCTTGTTGTGTGGAACTGGAACCACTGTCCAAAATTGAATTCAGTTATTTTAAAGTATCATTTTTTTAGACTTTAGACTCATCTTAATAAGTATGCAATAACTGTAGACATGAACAAATGTATGGTACAAAGCAGTCGATTGCTTTTTGGCACAAATGGAACCTCATAGATTTTGCCTGTTTGAAACAACAGTAAAAGTGACTGCATCTTAAAACTGTATTAATATATGTTTCTCAATATGTAATGAAAAATACAACACTACTGTCTTAGATCTGGCACCACACTTTCTACAATGAGCTCCGTGTGGCCCCTGAGGAACACCCCGTTCTCTTGACTGAGGCTCCTCTGAATCCTAAGGCCAACAGGGAGAAGATGACCCAGGCAAGCCATTTTAAAGACTTAACATGACATTAATAGTATTATGTTTATAATAAATGGTTTCTATCTGTATTTCAGATCATGTTTGAGACATTCAACGTTCCGGCTATGTACGTGGCCATCCAGGCTGTGCTCTCCCTTTACGCCTCTGGCCGTACCACAGGTTAGCATTGCATACATTGACTATAGTTGTTTTAGACTGCATGCATTTGTTTGATTTTTCATGTTTTTTTATTTGTTCCAGGTATTGTGCTGGATGCTGGTGATGGTGTGACCCACAATGTGCCCGTGTATGAGGGTTACGCCCTTCCACATGCCATCATGAGACTGGATTTGGCCGGCAGAGACCTGACTGACTACCTGATGAAAATCCTGACTGAGAGAGGCTACTCGTTCGTTACCACTGGTAATTTAACTGCAATTTTCACATAAATTATAATAAATTTGTGAATTTATTCATGTAATAGATAATAAACCGTATCTCAAATGTAAAAATTGCTTATTTTATAGCCTTCTTAATGTACAGTTTTACGCTATGGTGATATCGTCATTAGCTTAACAGCACCACCTTATGGTCAACACTAGTAGCTAACTGCTAAAGGCGAACTGTAGGCCTACCTACTACTTTAATACTTTAAATGCATTTATTTAATACTTTCTAACTCGCTGTTACAGCCGAGAGGGAGATTGTTCGTGACATTAAGGAGAAGTTGTGCTACGTGGCTCTTGATTTTGAGAATGAGATGGCCACCGCCGCCTCCTCCTCATCTCTGGAGAAGTCCTACGAGTTGCCCGACGGTCAGGTCATCACCATCGGTAACGAGAGGTTCCGCTGTCCCGAAACCCTCTTCCAGCCATCTTTCATCGGTCAGTTTCTCATTAGTTCGTTTTAATAATCGCTTCCATTTTGTAGGCTACTTTTTGGTTCTGGATGTTTTCTTTCCCTAGTCAAAACTACTATTTTTTATTTAGGCTGTAGGAAAAATGTTTTAGAACACACAGACTAGTTGCTAATATCTCTTAACAGTCAAATAAAATAATAATAATTTAATAAAGAGTCATTTAACGTTTTCCAGTAGTAAATATTAATTATTTTATTATTATATATTTTTTAGATGATTCTTATTTGATTAGATTATATCTAAATTATAAACAAATATATAAAATAAAAATAGTTTAATAAAGACTACAATTGTCACTGTTTCCATTAGGAAATATAGTTAATATTTTGTTTTTCTGTTTTCATTTTTAGATGATTCTTACACACTGTAAAAAATATATGATTAATACTAAGTTATGACAACATGTGTTTTTACATTGCTTTAACTCATCAAAATCAGTTATTTAATCAGTTATAAGATTTTTTATACATTTATTTCTATAAAGTCAGTTTATTGTATAATTTAAGTTGAAATGACTTAAACATCAAAGTTGATTGTATTACAAATTTAAGGCAGCAACTTTTTTACGCTGTATTTGAAATATAGATCTAAATTATTAACATAAGAAAATAAAAATTGCTTAATAAAGACTAGCATTTTCACTGTTTCCAGAAGGAAATAATCATTTATTTTATTAGATTTTTTAGATGATTCTTATTATTTATCTAAATTATAATATATGTTCATATAGTAACCCAATGGTTATTTTCCCATCAGCACGACATAATTTTCAAAAGTTTTCATTATTTTTCTGGTCAGCCAAAAACGATTTAATTGGCATAATCATAGCTCTTGAGAAAACAACTTTTGTTATGTCGACATCACAAGAAAACAAGACAGAAAAAATTAAAATGCATGTCCTCAATGGGCTTCCATGTTCACATTCCTTTAGGATTTTTGACTATTTCTTCTTAATGATAGACAAGCTTTGAATATCCCGACATTATGCCTTGTTTTTTAATCAATTATTCATGCAAGTTTCTAGCCATTCTAAAACGGGGCCTACAATGAACCACTAAGCCCACACTCAAAATATATTCTCCCTTTTGAGCCATTGCCAAGCCTAGATTCCCATTGATGAAAAATTCATGTTATTAATAATTCTCAATCATTTGTACATGCAGTCTATGTGCAGCACCACAATATAAACCCACCTTCCACAGACACAGCAAAGCGGTCAAGATTCCCACAGGGAAGAATTCAAACAGCTGCATTTTGAAGTGCGTTACTGTGCACTTTTAGGAGAGGCGACACAGTGACGGATCACCTTTTGTCAGGAACTAATTAGGAGCGTTTCAGTATATGGCCAGAGGCTGACGGGCTATTTATGGTGTACAGGGTTCTTAGTCCTGACATTGTACATCAATCACTGTTTCCTTATCCAATGGAGCTGATAGGACACTGGCTCACCAGCAGTTCTTCCGTAATGAAATCAGCGCTATTATGTAATCTGCACTTGAATTAGCATGCTGGAATGTATTTAAATGTACAATCAATTCCCATTCATCATCTAAATGATTTGTCTGTAGGTATGGAGTCTGCTGGTATCCATGAGACCACTTACAACGGCATTATGAAGTGTGACATTGACATTCGTAAGGATCTGTACGCCAACAATGTACTGTCCGGTGGTACCACCATGTACCCCGGTATCGGTGACAGGATGCAGAAAGAGATCACAGCTTTGGCTCCCAGCACCATGAAGATCAAGGTACAGTTTAGGACTAGTTCATTTTGGACTTTTTTTAACGGCTAAAGGCCCGTTCACATCAAGAACGATAACTATTTTAGCGTCCAGAGCAGCGGACAAGCAGTCTGCCACTTTTAAAGCTTGAGCTCTTTAAAGCAGGATGGATTCTGATTGGCTGTCATTGTTTTTTCGTTCATCAGCTGAATAAATATAGGTGAATTCAGGTTGATTGGGACACTTTTTCCAAGTCATCTAAATGGCAAAAAGTGTCCAATATGCATATGCATAAACAATGTTTAAGTATTAATCTATTTCTGTTTTTGACAGAATAGTAAATAAATAATTATTTCACTACTACAACAATAATGAATATGATCAAATACATATTTTAGTAATTAATATTATTATCACTAATATTTATTATTAGTTTTTTTTTGCAATTTAATTATTTTTCATGACAGATTATGTTTATGTTTAAGTGTCCAATAACATGCTGAACCAATATTGAATTATTGTTCATAGATACAAAATTAAATAATAATCATTAGACTACAATAAAACAAAACAAAATGTTCATTATGGATATTAAATTTATATATATTAGGGATGCACGATAGATCAGCCACAATATCGCCATCTGCCCGATAAGAAAATGTGTCTGATATAATAAAGCCGATAAATAATGGATTATTTCCTCCAGCTGACAAACTTCAGATGCATGATGCATGATTTGAATTGCTTGAAATATGATTGGAATCACTTCAAAAAAGGAAAATACAGTTAAGTCCAACATGTGCAGCGCAAGTCTGTTATAAAAGCTAAATGAAATTATAATGAGAACATTACAATTGTGTCCTTGTGACATGGATTTTAATGGTGCATCCCTAATATATATATAAATATTCAAGAAAATAACATCAATAACATACAGAATTTCTTTTTTAATTTAATGTGTTACTTGCCATTTTTTTTATAAGTAATTGTATTTGAAAGCGTTTCACCGCACTCACGATAAACAAGGTGCCAGACAGACAAAACTAAACAACTCAAAAAATAAATAAACTGTCCGCACACTTGAATCCTTTAGAGCAAATTTAATCGCCAAGCTTTCGGTCAAAAGACCATCCTCAGGGCATACACAAACTAAGTGTCACATTCCATTTAGCTGTGTTTCAAAAACATCGACAATCAACAGTGAAACATCACACCTGCAAGCTACAAAGGCCAGTGTAGGACCAGTTGTAGTCCAATAATGGGAGTTGTAGTTTTTTAGGTGATCAACACTAACTCCACAAAGTGAAAAAAACAAAATGAAAAAACACTACACGAAACAGACATAAGTATACATATACAAAAAGTATACAAAAATATATATATATATACACACATTCATGCTTACTATATAAGTACATGGAGACTGCAAAAACATCAGTAACATCTTCATAAACTGCAGTATTCAAGACTTATAAAAAACAGTACAGCTGTGACTATAGCATGACACTCATGTCAAAGTCCACATTTAAACCTTTTGGATGCAAGGCGTCCAAAGTATGAATCCAGTAAAGTTCCCTTCCCTTCCCAAGGTACTGTTTTTTATAAGTCTTGAATACTGCAGTTTATGAAGATGTTACTGATGTTTTTGCAGTCTCCATGTACTTATATAGTAAGCATGAATGTGTGTATATATATATATTTTTTTTGTATACTTTTTGTATATGTATACTTATGTCTGTTTCTTGTAGTGTTTTTTCATTTTGTTTTTTTCTCTTTGTGGAGTTAGTGTTGATCACCTAAAAAACTACAACTCCCATTATTGGACTACAACTGGTCCTACCTGGCCTCTGCAGGTGTGAGTTATCACTGTTGATTGTCCTGATGTGTTTTGAACACAGCTAAATGGAATGTGACACTTAGTTTGTGTATGCCCTGAGGATGGTCTTTTGACCGAAAGCTTGGCGATTAAATTCAAGTGTGCGGACAGTTTATTTATTTTATAAGTAATTGTGAAATTTCTGAGTGAAAATTGTTTCTACACCAGTTTTTTTTTCAGTGTACAATGTATGGATGAATAATAACAATAATATTGTGATTGATCATATTATAATATTATTATTAATAATAACTAATTATGGATAATTTAATACTAATAATGTAAAAAATCTATTATTATTATTAAAATATAAAATGTTTTGTAATTTCTAATAATCATTTGTGCTGCTGTGCCAAGTTGAAAGTTGGTTAGGAGAAC